>JAJLWU010000017.1:0-57234 GCA_030570855.1 Tardiomyces digboiensis | reverse complement strand
AACGGCATTCCAAAGGTTCCTATGCCAAATGCAACAACCTCTATAGGATGGGCATACTCGGCAGCAAACCCAAACGGTGCCGCATAACGGTGATGCTGCTTATGAATATACTTGTAAAACACCCCGTAGTGCAGGAACCGGTGAGACCAGTAGAACCACGCATCTTCCATCACCAAAAACACCACGCACTGCAATGCGATTTTGCCCCACGACGGAAAGGGAACGTCGTTTTGAATACCTAGATACCCGCAAATATGGTAGGTTGCTGCCATCGGCAGCGCCTCGACAGTAAAGTGAGACAGAAGCAAGCCCTTTAGGCACTCCCACTGCTGGCCAAAGTCGACCTGTCGATCCTGCTGGATTTTATACCTGCGGAACCATGGAATACAGTCGATTATGAACCATGGCAGACTTCGGCCAAAATACACCAGCTCATGCATAACAAAAAGCATTATTCCCATGGCTGCCACATCGTTTTGCATCCACACAAAGTATGCTGCCCATGCCTTTTCAAGGAGACTCAAGTTTGGGTCGTAGGAACTGACGTTGCTGTAGGTATCGAGGTATCCCGCACCAGGCAAGACTGATCCTCCGAGAACCGAACTGTTGTTTAGTATATCGCTGGCCAACATCAAAACCAAACAAGACCACACTTACGTCATATCAATTAAACGCTACTATTCGAGCTATCAGGTCGAATGAAGTTCCATGTGCCAGGGTTTTAGGCCCGAACGAAGATCGTCGTTCCCCCGCATTGATGATCGTTCCTCGGTTGTGGTTAGGGTCTTTATGGGGCCAAGCGGCACCAAAGGTAGTTACCACTCGCTGGCTCCGACTCTGGTAATCGAAAATGCTTATTCCATAGGAATTATAACAGGCAGCACCGAATAGTAGTTTACCAAACCATCAAACAGCATGAACGGCTCATGACACTTGGAAACCCGAGGTAATCCCTGAACAAGTATGTGTATTACTATAACCAATGGCGTTACTAGTGCATATCTAAGTTCTTAGTGACGGTTGCTGTCAAAACGCGTCCACGCCGACACGTGATCACGTGACATCCCATTAAGTCAGATGTAATTCTGTCCATGTCAGTTATATAACGGACTCACCAACGCGTCAAACCACAAGCAACCGGATACTAGGATAGGTATTGACAAGGATGACTATGGAGGAGTTAAAGCCGTTTTTGAAGGATATGAATTCCCTGTCGTCGGGAGACCTTGACGTTGTGACAACAAAGTTCCCGGCTCCACGAGTACAAATCTTGCGATCAAAGGCAATGTCGGAAGCAAAGATCAAGCTAACAGTATCTGACAGCCAACATTATATACCAGTTATCTACAATATTCCGCAGGGGCAAACTGCTGGTGCCGACGAGTTTCCAGCAGGCGCTCTGCTAGAGCTCGTTGATTATGAGGCTATCCGCATGTCTAATCAGAAACTGTAAGTGATCCAGTGACACGCCACTGCTTTGAAGAGCCGTATTTTTGTACTGACATCAGTGTGCTTGTGGCGCGAGCTGTCAAGAATGTGGGTATGAAGGAGTCAAAAATTGGTGAACCTACTTCGCTAGAGGCAAGTGAAGGAACCACAGCTACTGCAAAGCCAGTCACTCCAGCACCGTCGGAAAAGCCTCCTGCTGCTCCGTCTGCCGCCGCCACATCTGGTGCACCCGTTCGTCGACCAACGCATGGAGCTCCAGGGTCCCAGCGAGCTGTTTTGCCCATTGAGGGGCTTTCACCGTATCACAACAACTGGACAATCCGAGCTCGCGTAGCAAATAAGAGTGAAGTGCGCACTTGGTCTAACCAGCGTGGTACCGGACGCCTATTCAACGTGACGTTTGTCGATGAAAGTGGCGAAATCCGTGCAACTGGGTTCAATCAGGAAGTTGACAAGTTTTATGATTTGCTGGCCGAGGGCCAAGTATACTATGTGTCCAAGTGCAGAGTCAACATGGCCAAGAAACAATTTTCAAATGTTCAGAATGACTTTGAGCTCATGTTTGAGCGCGACACGGAAATTGAGCTATGCGTGGAAGAGGTCAAACTCCCCACAATGCAGTACAACTTTATTGACCTGGCCACCCTAGAGAAGATCGAACCGGGTGCAACCGTCGACGTGGTTGCTATTATCAAGGCGATCTACGACGTTCAGACTATCGTGTCCAAGAATACAAGCCGCGAGTTTGAGAAACGCGATATCTCACTGGTTGACCAATCGGGCTATGAAGTCAAGTGCACGCTGTGGGGTAAGCAGGCGGCTGAGTTCCAGAGCAGCTACGGAGTTGACAGTGTTGTTGCTCTCAAAGGTGCCAAAGTATCCGACTTTAACGGAAAAAGCTTGACGACTCTGCAAAGCACTGTTGTGGTTGCTGACCCAGATGTCGACAAGGCTCACGAGCTCAAGGGTTGGTACGACGCTCAGGGCCGTAACGAGAGCTTCAGCAAGTATGAGGGCACTTCGGTCCGTCGCGAGGACTCTCGCAAGACAATCCAAAGCATCTACGATGAGAACCTCGGCCATGCTTCGAAACCCGACTACTTCAGCACAAAGGCTGCTATAACTTTTGTGCGCAAGAAAGGCTTGACGTATCCGTCGTGCACCAATGACAAGTGCAATAAGAAGGTCACCCAGGAGACTGATGGCTCGTGGCGATGTGATAGATGCAACGTCACTATGTCGACGCCGAACTACCGGTACATGGTCACATTCTCGATGGCTGACCCAACGGGCCAGATGTGGGCTTCGTCGTTTGATGATACGGGCAGGGAGATTCTCGGCCGACCTGCAAGTGAGATTGCTGCTGTTGTGGATAGTAATGACGAAGACCGTTTGGGCGAGATTCTTAATAGCATCATGTACGATGAATACGTACTGCGCTGCAGTGCTCGCCTTGAGGAGTGGAACAACGAAAATGGGCTTCGCATCACCATCCAGAGCGCTGTCAAGGTTGACAACGCTACCGAGTCCAAGCGTCTCCTTGAACAAATTGCTCTCTATGACTGATTTCCTCTGCTTTGCCACGCAATAATTTATGTAAATCTTGAGTATTTGATGGTCTTCTTGAACACTAGCAGAGCGTGCGGCTGACACTCCGATATTTCGTGTGTTCCTCGCAGTGTTGATTGTAACATATATTAGAATGGAGGTGATAGAACCGCAAACAGCGGACTTGACCCGTGTTATTGAAGTAAGTTTGCGGCGCCTTGGAACCACCCTTCTTATTCGCGTCACCGCTACTGACGGCAGCTTGTTGATGGCCTGAGTCGGCCGCAGGGCGATCCAAACCAAATCAGAAGGTATTATATTTTCTAGTCGTTGTTAGCCTTTGCTCGAGATTTTAGCTAATTCAAAGGTACCAGCAAGAGCTTCAGAAAGTGCAAAGATCTAGTTATGGATGGGTGATCGCAAATAAACTGCTGGAGCAGGACTCTCCAAATTGCCAGTTCTATGGTGCACTGACGTTCAACGTGAAGTTGATCAACATGAGTAGGGAAGAACCAGATGTGGATGTCAGACAAGTGTGTGCGCAGCTACTAACGTGGCTGCTGGTCAGAAAGGATCACAAGAGGTTTGTTGCCATGAAGATTGTTTCAACACTGAGCACGCTATTTATTAAATATCCAAGTGCGTGGCCAAGCTGCATTGCATCAGTGTGCGCTACCCTGGCATACGGCAAGCCAATTCTTGATCTGACTAACGGCGAGGTGCACCGGCTTGCGGGTGCCGTTGCATCGTTGTCGGAACCAGACCTGCTTGTTGCTTCTCAATTCTGCCAGACTCTTGTAGAGGATATGAGCAAGGAGTCTCAAATTGAAACCAAGGCTATGGCTGCCACCGACAAATTGCTTGAGAGCAGTTCTATATTTGCGAGTTTGATGACAGCATGCCTCGGACGGATAGGCGAACTATCAATCATCGCGATTGAATGCATAGGCCAATGGGTTTCATTTTTCACCCCGAACAAAGTCAGAGGTACAGATATTGCACATTTTGATGGGGCTTTGCTTAACTTTCTCAACTCCCCAGATGATCATATATACAGTAAAGCGATTCAGACTGTATCAGATCTCTATGTTTATCACCCATCCTTCTTTAGGACCGAGTCAAAAACTCAGATTGAGCGGTTTCTACTCGAGAATGCGGGCTCGATCGATCACGTAAACGAAGACATTCTCGAGGGCAGGCTAGGGCCTTATGTTCGACTGTCGCTGGTCTATTGTGAAAAGCATCTTTCTAGCTTTCTGCAAGAGGGCCACAATCCCAAATATACGGCAATGCTGGACATGATTCTTAGAGTGAGCAGGGCCGATATCGCCCTTGCAGATGACCCAATTGTTGCAGAACTGCTAGAATTCTGGGGCAACTTTGTGGAAGAGATTGTCAGCGGTGGTTTCCTCAGCGATAGAAACACAGTTAGCAATGGATATGTCAGCCACGTTATAGATACCTTCTGGATGCGCATTCGACTTCCCGCCATGGACAAGTTTGTTCAATGGTCTAGGGATGAACTGGAGAAGTTTAACTCTCTCCGGGCCGAGTTTTGTGATTTCCTCGAAACAGCATATCCAATAGTCGGAACTGCCCTGTTTACATTGCTCACAACTAGTGTGACAGAAAACTTGCAAGCCTCAGTACTCCACGATGGCAGCAGAGATTATTCACGGATAAATTGGGCTGAAGTCGAAGCATCGTTGTATTGTCTTACGGGCCTTTCTGAAATTGTCGGTGACTCTGGACGAGAATACGCTACGGTTAAAAAGGTGTTCAGCTCTTCTCTTTGGCAGGATTTGTCTGTGTGCCAGCACACTCGCATTCGACAGACAGCCGTCAATCTAATAGGATCCTACGACAGTTTCTTTGAACGAGAAGACGGTCAGCAATACCTGGCGCCTAGTTTGAGTTACTTATTCGAGTCACTTTCGTCAGGTTCCCTGTCACTGACTGCTTCTCGGTCTATTCAAAAACTTTGCATGTCTTCGCGACGCCACCTCACAGGAATGATCAATTCATTCTTCGATGCCTACGAGTCTTTGAATCTCTACAGTACTCTTGAAACCGTGTCACATGAGAGGACAGTGCTGGCGCTCTCTTATGTCATCCAGGCCCTGGAGTCGCTTTCGGAAAAGGCGGAATATGTTGCTAGGCTTCTGGGAACCTTGTTTAGCCAGATAGACCTCGCAATTAACACACTTGCAAGCACTTCTAGTGACAGTATCAAGGACGATGTCTCTCGAATTGTGTCATTACTGAGATGTATTGTAAATGTTGGGAAGGGCTTACAGGTACCAGAAGATGTACAAGTCCCATCCGAAGAACGGGATGCTATCAAGTCATTTTGGGATTCCGATCCTCACGGAACTCGCCAGCGTCTGCTCTTGGTTATCAAGGAGTTCACAGTTGATAACAAGACCCTGATGCAGGTGCCTACATTCTCCGAGTCTTGTTGCAACATATTTCGATCTGGGTTCTCTGAAGTTGTGCATAACCCTTTTGTGTTCGACATTGAAACAGTGGTCGACTTCATTGTTGTTAAATATGGAGTAGGACCCCTCTCATGCTACCCATATTTAATAGAGCTGGCAACATGTCTTATCACAGCCCACTCTGTTGAACAATCCTCAATCATTTACCCCTTTGTCACACGGCTGCTGAGAGTGTTTTTCTCAACCCAAGTTTCGCCTGAGTATGAGCCTGATGTCAGCACTGAATGCTTAAAGTTCCTATCTCAAATTCTCAAGAAGCATGCATTTGTGATTCTTCATGACGAGCACCGTCACCAGCTTGCAGGTTTTGCTGTTGCAATGGTGAATTCAAATGAACGATTTGTTCTTCGGGCGGCCATTACATTTTGGGCAGATCTTATTTCGCTTGAGATACCTGATGCTGGGCTACGGTCTCTGCGCAATAATCTTGTCGTATCTTCTGGCCAGGAACTCGTTGAGATTATCGTTCGCAAGGTGTCAGGAGATGGGACTCGGAGTGATTTGCAGTCTTATACAGATTTGTTGAAGAAGGTGGTCGCAAACTACCCTGTTGAGACGAGGCAGTGGCTGACAAGGAGCGTGATTAACGCGCCTCACAGAGCTCTGGATAGAACGGACGAGCGGATGCGTACTCAATTTGTCACAAAGGTTCTCAACCTGCGAGGCCGACGCGAAACTAACAAGGTTGTAAAAGAATTTTGGCTTGCGGCAAGGGGCATTGGGAAGGATTACATCTCAGCGCCTGTTGGGGTTTAACGTGTACATAGTTCAAATTTGCATCTTTTAAACCATTGCCAAAGGATAAGCCGATTTTCTCATAGGGGGTATTGAGATGGAAAAGGAGCAATTCTTACATATCCAACGGCAGACATTTCAAACAAACAGCGCAAAAATAAATAGGCTAAGCACAAACAAAGTTGACGGGGACACCCCCAACAACACTACTTGTAAGTTTAGCCCACTGCCGTATATCATGATAGTCCGTTGGATCGGTAGTGGAGAGGTCCTTGAACGTCTGACAGATGCGGACTACGCAATAAGAGACCTCAGTCAAGGCAAACTGCTGGCCAATGCAGATACGCGGCCCTCCATTAAAGGGAAGGTAGTCCCATGTGTGAAGTTTTGACTCCGCCCAACGTTCAGGTCTAAAGTCCTCAGCGTCGTCTCCCCAGTATTCCACGAGGCGCTGGGTGGTGTAGACAGTGTAGACCACCTTTGTTCCTTTGGGAACCACGATGGGTTCGCTCTCATCGGGGCCGCCACCGCGAGGCAAGATCGTGTCGCGTATGGCGGTTCTGAAGTTCAGCGGCACTGTTGGGTGCAGCCGTAGAACTTCGTTAATAACGTATGTAAGATAGGTGCAACGCTTTAGAGTTTCGAATGTCAGTGTTTCAGACTTTTGACTAAACTCGTGTAGCACCGCAGCTCGCAATTTTTGCCAAACATCCTTGTTGCGAGCGAGATAGTAAATGATAAACGACAACAATGATGCATTTGTATCGCGTCCCGCTAGCAAAAGGTTAAATGCTTGGTCACGAATTACCCGCGGGTCACGAGTCTCTCGAGTAAGTTCTCGAATAAAGACATACGGGCCCTTTGTCGGCTCTCCGGGGTTCAACGGATGCGCGAGAGCCTTGCCAACAAAGTAATCGACAAAGTTATGGCAAATATCGATACGGCGCCTAAACTCAAAGCTGTCGGCAAAAGGGTAGAGCGGACCAATATGGGCTCGTAGTGCCAACCAGTCGAGGCAAATGTTAAACGACTCTGCAAAATCCTTGGCTGACACGGCAAGAGTAGGGCCCTGTACGAGGCGTGTCGAGTTGGAAAGCGAGCCAACGGACTCGCCAAAGAGGAACTCAGTGGCCGTATCAATTGTCAAATTGTGGAACAGTGCCTGGCAGTCAAACACGCCGCCGTCTTTGGACTTTTCAACAAAAATGTCAATGAGCCTATTTATATGGCAGTTGAGTGAGTCAATATGCGACATCTGCTCCCGACTAAACTGGGGTCGTAGCATCGCACGCGAATGCTTCCAGCCTTCTCCAGATAAAGTGAAGATGCCATTGCCCAGGAGCGGATAGAATTGCTGGTATCGAATCCCTAATGAATAATCCTTGAAGTTGGTAGCAAGAACCGTTTTGATATTTTCTGGATCAACCGTGACAACATTCATGTCGAATGTTGTCTGGTAGCGGACAGTGTGTCGGCGATACTTGCGCATCTCATGGCGGAAAAACTCGAGTACTTTGCCGTGCGCAAAGTAAGACCGGAGCTTAAAAAAAGAGGGGAAGCCAAACGGTCGGTCAAGTACTATCAACGGTAATGCAACCTTGTATAGTTTGGCCTTGCGTCGGTATTCGCGCTCTCTATATAGCTCGTGGGCAAACAAAAGCGCAACAAAGCTCACAAATGCCGCTGCGACCGACTTTAGAAACCACACCATCTCGTCTAGCGAGGGCTATTGAACTCACAATTGTTTGTCCAGAGCTTGTCTTCAACGATAGCGACAGTAGCCGAATAACACAATGGCAGGGTAGTTCAGTCAAATAGTCAATTAGACATTTTGAAAGGGTGGGGGAGGGGCACGGCTGCACCTTTACCCGGCTTAACCCAGTTCAGCGGAAACAGCGGAAACAGTGTTCCCATTGTAATTACCCGGAAATTATTCATAAAATTTGCAAATTATGAAGAAATGGCGATTACCCGGCTAGTTGAGCCGCTCCAGGAAGGTTGCCAATTTGGATCCCGTGATCCACGAGGCGAAGCATGCAAGTTGCAACAGATTCTCTGCACTAGCATACTTTGGGCATTTTCACATGCCAAGAGCTGGGACTGTCCGCTACGTAAATCTTTTGACAACAAATCAAACCTTTATGATATACACTGTGGCTTATCAAAGCCATTAGAATACTTCAGTGCAGGGTCGAGATCTTTCGGAGTGCAATGGCGGCGTGGGCATAGGTCCGACCTGCAAGCCAGGAGAAGAGTGATCACGGCGATTGTCTGATTATGACAGTAACCTAGGACAGACTTACCGAATGTTGACTTGCCTACTTGGGGCTATACATGAACCCTCGATTCCGTGTGAGCCTCATTGGCATGCTTGCCAGTCGATCAATGTCGGTATTTGCCACTCTCTGAGCTGTAGACGATAACATCGACTCTATAATACATTATATTGCGACAAAGTGTTGGTATTATTTTATTTTGCAATACTCTGTGGTGGCCAATGTGGTGGCCCCATGTGCGGACACATTCAAAATGATAATATCTAAATTTCGCATATTGTCAATCAAGTCATGGATTCCATAGGGCATCAGCTACTATGACAAAGGGAACTTGTAAATGTTCTAAAATTATTGGGAGTTATTTCGTAGCCATTGTGGCGGCGTGACGATAGTGCGTATGAAATCGGCCTTGCCGATTTTTGGTATGGCAGCTGCACATCCCTTCAAAACAATAGTGTCTTCTGCTTCTTACAGTATATCAATTGATAATAATTGAATAAGTATTTCAAAATCATTGGTCCTGAGGATATCTTAATGTCCGGCGGAGTGTCTTGAAATTGATAGGTGTCGGATGCTGGGTCGTCATTTCTTTCAGTTCTGTTACGCTGCCAACTCGGTCTATAGCACGTAAGAAACAGGCGCGTAAATTTCTAACATCCTAAAGTGCTAACAGTATTCTGATTACATATACTTCCTAGGCATGCGCGCCTAGCATTCAACCAAACACATGAAATAGAAATTAGCAATGCCATCAGATCGCACTTTGCTGAGACAAATAGTTTGAATTGAACGTGAAAGTAGTTAATAAATGTAATTAAAATAATATATTCTGCCCTTGCGTTTGATTTCCATATGAAATTATCAACTTTGATCGCAAATCAGCCGCAGATTACAACTTGCAATCTACCACTCTAAGCGAGTTTAAATGTCATAGCAAAAAAGTAAGTCACAATGGTGTAACAATCCTCTCATGTAGATAGATTGGATCGTTAACAATTCGACATTAGATAAAATTGACGCGGTATGCGCGGACGTTATGTTTCGAGCGTAATTGGCCCGGATTCCTAGCTGAAATCACCCGCGATAGCCACATTGAACTACTTCAGCGTCTATCTAGTAGAGAAAGCAAGTTTGCAGAGCTAGGGGCTCATTGAGTGCGCGCCACAGGGACCGCCATCTCCCTTGTATCCGCAATGATTTGGGCAAAGCCAATGCAGGCGATCTTCGTCACATGTCATTTAGCGTATCACCTTGAACTTTCAAAAAAGATAATAACTGCAACTAGATAGATGTGACACATTCCGTCTGTCGCCGCCGTTGCACATGTTCGCCGCCGTTGCCGCATAAGATTATCTGACGCATTCTCAACAATGCCACCATTGCGCGTTGGCCCGGTGTCAATTAGACACACATTGCTACAGTAGGCGTGTTTTTATATAGATTTTTAATATATCATAAATACGAATCCTGGAAATATTTCCGGATAGCCGTTGAACCTTGAAGTAAGCGAAACATAACCCTGCGTATCATGATTTGTCGTGCCTGGGCAACCAAAACATTTGTGATCGACAGGTGACCACTTTCGTGTGAAAGACGATACCTCCTGTGGTATGGTGTGTATCCAGCCGAGCGCAAAGGACCGTCCAAAGACTTTGAGGCGGAGTTGGTCGAGTCATCCACTGCATACATAGTGTGCATAGCACATGCCAGCGGGATCAAAGAGCTCCTTCACTAGATGCAGGTAGATAATCTAAATCCATTGCCACGTCCAGTATGGCAATCTGGCACTCTTTGAGCACTCTGTGATATTGTTGCCGGGGATGCCTTACCTAACAGTATAGAGGATCGCCTGGTGTTGCAAAACAAGTCACAATTTATTGGTCGCCCTCGAATCACATGCGTGCGGCGGATCATCGCCGCGTGCCTCAACGTGGGGTATAAAATCTGAGGTATTCCTGACCCTCGTTGGAGATTCGTTGCTGGATATCGCCAACGGCTCACACGGAGAAAATCTAAGGCGCTAGAAATCAAAATGCACGTGTGGCAAAAGATCGCACTTGGATTGCTGGCGGTATTTGTCGCCTTGCACGTCCGCGAATTCATTAATGAAATTATATATCGTCGCCAGGCCAAGAAAGCTGGATGCGGTCTACCAACGACTACGTTGGACCGTCCATTTGGCTTTCCTACTGTTATGAAATTGCGATATGCCATGTCTCAGAACAAGGCACTCAATTTTTTCCGTGACTTATTTGTCAAGTACGACTTGTTGACGGTGCGATGCCAAAATACGTTTGATCTCAACATCATTACGGTGGACCCGGAGAACGTCAAGAGTGTGCTGGCCACGAACTTTAAGGACTACTCTCTGGGAATTCGTTACAATCAGCTTCTACCATTGCTCGGCAATGGCATTTTCACCCTGTCTGGAGAGGGCTGGAAGCACTCGCGTGCCATGCTTCGCCCCCAGTTCACCCGCGAGCAGGTCTCGCATCTTGACTCCCTGAATATGCACGTCCAGCGCCTGATTGATGTCTTCCGTGCAAAGTCCAAGGGGGGCCAGTACTTTGACTGCCAGGTCGAGTTCCACAATCTCACCATTGACACTGCCACCGAGTTCCTGTTTGGAGAGTCTGTCGATTCGCTCTCGAGTTTGCAGCGCCGCGTTCAGGGCCCGACTCGCCAGGTGTCCGCTGCTGAGTTTGCTGACTCGTTCAACTATTGCCAGGATAAGCTTGCCCTGCGTACGCACGTTGGTCCGCTCCACTGGCTGGTTGATGGGTTTGAGTTCCGCCGCCGAATTAGTATCTGCCACAACTTTGTTGACTACTTTGTCGGCAAGGCTCTTGCCCATCCTTTGAATCCTGGTGAGGAAGCAAAGGGCCCATACGTATTCATCCGTGAGCTGACTCGTGAGACTCGTGACCCACGTGTTATTCGCGACCAGGCGTTTAACATTCTTCTTGCTGGCCGTGATACCACTGCTTCACTGCTGTCGTTTGTTATTTACTACTTGGTACGACACAAGGACGTGTGGCAGAAGCTGCGTGAGGCGGTGCTTGCCGAGTATGGCGAGAACATCGAGAACATGTCGTTTGAGTCGCTCAAGCGCTGCACCTATCTGATGAACGTCATTAACGAGGTGCTGCGACTCCACCCGATTGTGCCCCTCAACTTCCGTACCGCCATTCGTGACACGGTGCTTCCTCGTGGTGGTGGCCCTGATGGTGACGAGCCCGTCTTTGTTCCAAAGGGCACTAAGGTCATCTATACCATGTGGACCACTCAGCGTCTTAAGAAGTTCTGGGGCGAGGATGCGGATGATTTCCGACCCGACCGATGGACCGAATCCAAGCTCCACACTTGGGACTACCTGCCGTTCAACGGTGGCCCGCGTATCTGCATTGGCCAGCAGTTTGCTTTGACTGAGGCAGCCTACACTCTGGTTCGCATCTGCCAGACCTTTAAGGATGTCACAACCACTAACACTGATGACTACCATGACATCGGTCAATGGCTCAAGTTGACCACCTCAGTTGCACACGGTGTGCCAGTCAATTTTGTAGAGGCATAATGGTCGACTGAAGGGTGTGTTTTTTCTTAGTACATAGGCCATGATTTTTTTTATGTTAATTCGATCGATTAATGAAAAATCACATCGTCATTTTCGGTACGGAGGTCACGATCTTGTAGCAAAATTCGATCAATATTGAACAATAAAAAAAATAACTCTCACCTAGCTAAATTTGATCAATAAATGAAAGAAGCAAAAAAATTCTCGGGTATCAATGCGGATTTGATTATGAGACTAATAAATGAAACAACTACACCTTACATGATAATCTCGGGCTTCTCGACATTGCCGGCAATAGTCTTGTGGGGCAAAACACGGCCACCATTGACGTAGACCTCATCCTTGACCTCGACGTCGTCACCGAGAACCGATACGTTTTCAATACGGGCCCACTTGCCAACACGCGAGTTCCAGCCAATAATGGAGTTCTTGACGTAGGCATGTGGTCGGATCTCCGAGTTGGACATAACAACTGAACGCGACAGACGGGCGCCCGCACCGACAGTAACATTGGGGCCAATGACTACGTTTGGACCAATCTTGGCACTAGGATCGATGGTCGCAGTAGGATCAACCAAAACATTGCCACCATGGACATAGCTGGCATTGGGCTTGCACAGCTTCTCAGGCGACTTGCGAGAGAGCGCAGTCAGATAGAGGCAAGTACCAGACAAGAAATCCTTGGGCTGACCAACATCCATCCAGTAGCCCTCGAGATCAAATGAGTGAAGAGTGCCCTTTGCCGCGAGCTGGGGGAAAGTCTCCTTTTCAATCGACGTGGGCCGCAAGTCGATAATGTCAATGACAGACGGATTCAAAATGTAAATACCAGCATTGATGCGGTTGCCGACAAACTCGACGGGCTTCTCAACAAATCGGTCAATTTGCGAGCTCTTGTCCTTGTGAACAATGACACCATACTTGGACGGCTCCTCGACCTTGGTCGCCACAATGGTGCCCTCGCCGCCGTGGGCCTTGTGGAACTCGGCCAGATCCTTGAACGGATAATCGCAAATGATATCCGAGTTAAGGACGAAAAATGGCGAATCGTCCTTTTTGAGGACTTTTTCGGCGAGCTTCAGAGGGCCAGCCGTGCCAAGAGGCTCCGTCTCGACTGAGAATGTAATAGAGATACCATACTTCTCCTCGTACTGTTTCAGTGTAGCCACCATGACTTCGGGGCGGTAGTTTACAGCGAGTACAATGTCTGTGACACCGGCGGCGGCCAGTGACTCGACCTGGTGGAGGATCATAGGCTTGTTGCCAAACTCAACCAATGGCTTGGGCATAGTGAGGGTCAACGGTCGCAGACGCGTACCGTATCCTCCGACAAGAATCAGTCCCTTCATGATCGTGGTATAGAGCGATAAATGAAATAAATCACAGATTAGTTTGTATTACTGGAAACGAACGGTCCTAAGTGTTAGTATGCATCATGGATTCCCGTAACTCGATCAAAAGGCAGTCTGGATTCCCGTGATTGCATCAGAACACGACTGGATCAAAACGCAGCCTGTCAAGATCATTCAACCGCCGAAATCATATCGCCAGCGCGACGGTACAACACACGCGAACG
The DNA here is from genome assembly GCA_030570855.1 of Tardiomyces digboiensis. NCBI lineage: Eukaryota > Fungi > Ascomycota > Dipodascomycetes > Dipodascales > Trichomonascaceae > Tardiomyces > Tardiomyces digboiensis. The sequence goes on along the minus strand of JAJLWU010000017.1, from coordinate 43,578 downwards.
CTTGCTCGATCCCCCGAATTCGTCAAATGTCTTCAGCACCGCCCGAATACGCACAACGTCTTCCCCGCCACTACTCACTGAGCCCCTGACAATCCAGACGCCTTCAGCGATAACGAAATCAAAATCAAAATCACAAACCTTTCTTCGCTCAAAGAGCCAGGCTGCATCCGAATCGCGTCCTTTTTATAGCTTTCATGTACACGTCACCAAAAAGCCAGTCCTAAACGGGAAAATGAAACTTCCGGGTAATGGACAGTTTAGGTTGGCTGCGAGAACAAAAAATAAGACCCCTTGCATCTGCCATCGCATTGCTTCTGTTGCATGCCCTTGTCTCCTGAATTCCTGTTTAGAATATACGGCGGCTCTAGAGTTGGTGGTGGGTTGGACTGCACTGCCTTGGGTTGCCATTAAACTTTGACTCGCCTTATGATTTCCTCTTGAGTGATGCCCTTATACCCTGATAAGCAGCTGAAGATAATATTTTGTCGAGGCAAAGGGTGCAACCGTCATTATATGTTAGAGATATCGTCGGTTTGGCAGTACAGCGTGAGAGATATTATTCTGGCGGTGGTCTGCCTATTAAACGGCGAGGCTTCCCGTTTAGAGTTGTCTCTGTGGGTCTTACAATGCACATGTATCAGGTGGCATTGAAACAAGGCTGAGACTGTAGCCAGCACAGTGCGTGCTTCTAGGGAAGTTTAAGGTGCGCGTCCTGCAGTTGAGTGAGCGACCATGCGAGAGTGGCTGGGTGGTTCTCACAAACCGGATTCGCACGCCTGACAACCAACAATAAATTGTCTAGGTGGCTGGTACCCACACGCCTCAAGCGGCCCACTGAGCTGTGCGTTTCTGCCAAGCAAGCTTGCACACGCGGCCGTCAGCTGACAGTCGCAAGAATATCAAAATCAGAGAGCGAGACGGGAGAGCGCCTATACCAAGGTGAGCCAGATCCTTGACTCCTCGTAGAACAATTGGCTACATTGTTTTCTTGGACAAAAAACGGGCGTACAGCTGTTTGCGGGCAAACTTTTCTGTACCAGTACTCAGTTCGTCACCGCAGTCAGCTCTTAGAGTAATTGGCGGCCACCTATGGTGCGTGCTAACCTACACGCCAACGACAGGTCAACGTACTTGACAAGACGTCTTGCGTAGTAGCTGGTCGTGACGCGCAATTCCAAGTATTGCTGCCAGGGGTATCGCTATGCAACCCGATTGGCTTTGCTCCAGATACTTTGCGGAGTACAGAGAAAGAAGAGAGAGCATAGTATCATTGGCAGCCTCTAGTATCAAGGGTCTGACCAGCACGAAGCGTTTTTTAAGTGGAGCGCCGTTAATACGAGCACTTGATACATATGCAGCTCGATCTCGCAGTGCCGCCAATCAGCCTGGCGCTCAGGGGCACAACCCACTCCGCAGTGAGTTGGCTACCATAGTACTATGGCACGGAGAAAAGCGGTGCTGTTAATGCGTTCCCGGCCGATCCTGACGTCCGACGCGTGCCTCCAGCCCTACCAAAGTTGCGGGCTAATGTACGCGTCGGGATCGCGTCCACTGCATCTGAATAGAGTCGACAACGCGTTGTCCCGGAGCATGGCATGGCATACCACTTTCTACTGGTAGTTGTCAACGTTGCAGGGGTACCGTTGTAGATTGATCAGCATCCTTGAGGACTTTCCCCTAATCTGAAAACACGTAACGTTGCCAGCTTCACGTTTAATTAAACGGCAGCATAAGTGGCACCTCATTACTACGTCGACAACTGTAAATTATGCGCCGCTAGGAGCCGGCTAAAGCTCGACCGAAGCAAGCGTTCAATGCACACATATTCTTGCCGTCACTGGGCATCCCTGGTGGCATATACTTGATGACATGTCGCTAGGCCAGAAGCCCAACCGAGACGACGCACATGTCGCCGGGCCGTATCTTTTGAGAAGTGGTGGCTCATATGGTTCTAAACCTAGGCATTGCGACTAGACTCATACTCTGAGACCCTATTGCTACTAGCCATTGGTGGCAACCAGGTGGCAACCAGGAGGCACCCAGACTTTGTAGCTCTCTGGGCCCTCTTTACTGCGGGATACACTTCCCATTTCGGATCAAATCCCTATCGCCGATCCCCCGCAGTTAGCCGTCTAGGGCCAAAAAAATACCAGGCCGATGCTTCCCCTGCAAACCATTATCGCTATCGGATCACTTGTTGGCGATGCGTGTCCCCATCGTCAACTGTAAGCTCCTACAGTATCGTCCTGCAGTCAGTTTCGTGGCCAAACGTGAAACTGGTTGATTCTTTAACCAAGTCAAAAGGTTGGTCACTGGATACCAAAACCCCTCTATTGAACATCAGCAGTTCGAGCGCTTCAAGTCAATTGGCCGCGTTCCCGTTATTCCCTTGAGCCCGTAAAATAAACGACTGGTCGGCAACTGACGGATGCATCAATCGTCTCACTATGGAAGGACACGGCGATGAGGAACGGCTGGAACTGGGGTTGTCGCACGGCGCTAAACTACCGTCGGGAGAGTTAAATGGAGCCAGGAAATAAAACGCACTTTTTGTGTGAGCCGGGTTGTGGAGCTTAAGACTGCTGAACCATTACCACGATAGCAGTAGGTTAGACGCCAGAGAAGCACTATCGCTTGCTCTAAGGACAGGCTAGGACCGCAGTAGTAAAAGTTTATCAAAGGATTTGCTTGCAGTTTCAACTAGTATTTGCTGGATCAATGCCGACATCGGTGGACGCGCTGCCTGGCAGTTATAGCAGCAATTTTGGCATCGATGTGGACGCTTCGGTGATCCGGAATGGGTCTTCGGCGGATCTAGCGGCCTTGTCGTCATCGATACCCATGTCGCGCAAGAGCTCGTCGGTGTGGTTGTCGCGGAGCACTTCGTCAGTGTTTATGACCGACCATGCGCTGCCAGTTTTACCGGCCGAGCCAGGATCGCGGAGTATTAGCCTTTCTTCGATGCCGATTGAAATTATGACGCTTATTTTTCAATATGTGATGGAGATGTCTCCCGTCACAAGAGCGGCGTCAAATTTGGTCAATGTCATTTCGTGCTGCGGTGCGCTTTATGACGTGGGTATCCCTGCTTTGTATCGGAGGGTGGCATTTTCATATCCTCATACATTTGAGAAGTTTAGGTGAGTGGCTCTGGACCGGCTTTCAAAAAGACAACTTTGCTAAGCACAGACGATCTATTGAGGAAACGGGTTATGGAGCATTGGTGCGGGTGTTAGACTTTAGTGCATTTACTTCGGTGGGGTTGGGTCGCACCGGCAAGATGAACCAGGAAATCCAGATGGTAACGAGTACTACTATACTGCGGGCACTCGAGCTGTGCCCGAATTTAAACGAGTTCCTGGTGGCAGAATCGGTCGATATGGATATTGATGCGCGAGTAGTGTCGAAGCTCTGCTCGATGCCGCTTATAAACACCCTGGATTTCTGTGCGTGTACATCGAGTGCTGGATTTGTGACGGCGCTCGCAACATCGACGATTAGTGATCCGGCTTCAGAACCTTTGCATTCGATTTCAAAGCTGTCGCTACACGCTTGTAATACAGTGCCAAATGACGTGCTGGCACGGATCCTGCCAAAGTTGGTATCATTGACACGACTGGATCTTACACACACGCTCGTTACACCGGACGCCCTCCTTTCCATCCCAAACACTGCCAGATTGACTCATTTGTCACTGTCAAAGTGTGTCAAGTTGAACTCGCATGGTTTACTCAAGTTCCTGCTTCTTCACCCAGCAACTCGCCATCTAGAGTGGCTCAATCTCATGTTTGAGTCTACTAAACCAGTTCCCATTTCAAACGACGACTTTGAAACCATTTTGCGGTATCTACCTCCTCTAAAGTATCTCAACCTATACGGCCTACCCTTCAAGGAGAAGCATTTACGCCACTTGTTGCATATGACTGACCTTAAAGCACTGTCTCTAGGATATGCAGATGTTCGGCTAGAGGTGCTGTACAAGTTTCTTGCCCAGATGCCCTCGCTACGCTATCTCGATTTGACAGGTAATCCTTATGTTTCCATCTGGACCCTCCAGGATGTTGCGTTTTACAAGCAGGTGAGTACATGCTACAACTCTTTTCCAGCTAGATAATCACCGCTAACATGATAGATTGACGCTGCAAATCCGGAAATCAGCATTATCGAGGTTTCAGCAGATAGAATGAAGAATTTAAAAGGCTTATCGGTCCCGGGGTGGCTCTTTGAAGCCGGCCGGGGGCGACGAGCGTGGGTGTTTCGCCAACCGCGGGAACCAATTGAGCGACGCGACAGTGGTGTTCTTGAGTTCAACTTTGGTGGAGGGCCACGCAGTACCCCACATGTTCCGGGAACAAAGTCATTTTCATTTGCTGGGTACGCCCAAGAACGTATTCGCCAGCGATCAAGCCCTGAGCCGTCATCTGCAATGTCCAAGCTCACGAGGCAATTGCAAAATGCGTCTTCTTCCAAGCCTCCACCAACTGTTGACATGGATCCACATTGGGAATTTGCTTCTCGCAAGATAAACGTATCGCAAGTTGGACTGGGTGGATGCTGGGAGCCGAGCGGTACACGCCAAAAGGGCATTTATTCGTATTATGCGTTCCACAATTGAGCAAGGCTTGATCGCTGAATGGTTACTTGCCTACTGTCATGCGCGTGGCAATACTTAGTTCTACAATTGAGCAAGCTTTGATCACTAAATGGTTGCTTGACAAATGTCAGACTTGGCAACTAACCATTGCCAATCCAATTTATCTTGCCTCGCCATCTAAGCAACGCCAAGCATCGGGTTTGCTCTAGAATCTGTAAATTCATGTATCAGGAGTAACGCTTCTATGGTTAATTGCATTCACAAGTCACTACTAGCTTTTCATGCGATTCCTTTGAGCGACGGCAAGTCCCCCCACGTAAGATGTGGGGCTCTGCGTATGACTTGTAAACTCAACTACCAGTCGCTAAAAGCTCCTGAGCAAGACCAGAACGGGTTCGTTTTGCTCGATCTTGAATCCTATCTTATGGAATATCATTCGCAAGATCCAAACGGTATGACGCCAGCGCCAACGGCTGTCGATTAGAGTTGTGCATACGATGCAGGGACACGTTCTTGGCAATGAACGACGTCTATGCTCGGAGTCCGAGATTAAAATGCACCTTGGGTGCTGCTGGTCCAGATTTTTTTGTTCTACAGTTGCTCGCTGTCATGAGCGAGAATCAACAACTTGCTGGGCCAGTCGAAATCAGCAGCGAAAATGCTAAAGCAAAAGTGGCGCCGTCCTATTGGAATATGCCCAAGCGGGGTCAAATCCTGCTGTTAGTCATTTGCAGAATCACCGAGCCATTGGCGTACCAATCTATCAGCCCATACATTTACTACATGGTGCGCAACTTTGGGTACCAAGATCCGTCAACAATTTCTGCACTTGTCACGGTGGTTATGACGTCGTTTGCGTTTGGTCAGGCTCTGACGGCGGTGTTCTGGGGCCGGTTTGCTGATAAGCGGGGCCGCAAACCAGCATTACTCCTGGGCCTGATAGGTACTGGCATATCAATAACGATATTTGGTACATCTCAGAGCATCTATGTTGCGATCCTTGGGAGGCTCATGTGTGGAATGCTCAATGGTAATGTCGGGGTTATGAGAAGTATGGTGGCCGAGCTGATTGGTAACCGCAAGGAGTATCAGACAAGAGCATTTGCCATTTTACCTATTGTCAATAATGTTGGAACTATCGTTGGCCCGATGATTGGTGGTATGTTGGCAGATCCAGCCCGTGCGTACCCAGATCTATTTGGAAACTCGGATTTTCTCAAAAGGTATCCTTTTATTCTGCCGAACTTGTTTCCTCTTCCGTTCATTGTGTTTGCATTAGTCTCAGGAGTCTTATTTATTGAAGAGACGAGTGAATCTGAACGGGCCCTGTTGCCGCAGGGTAAAGACGTGGGTCTAAAGATTGGCGGGAAAATCAAAACCTGGTGGAACCGACGTAATAGGCGGGACTATTTACCAATAAACATCGACCCAGACGAATCTTTTGACAGTACTGAATTGGTTGATAGTCCACGGAGCGAGCGGCGAGACAGCTCGGAAATTTTCGAGGAAGCATCGTCTTCGTCGCCGCCGCCTGACAATGACGCTGCCGTCGACGAGAGGGATACTGATGAGGAGGCTACAGGAACAAAACAAACTCATGTCAGCTTGCGGGATGTTCTTACTCCAGAGGTCAAGGTGACACTCACGGCGTATGCTCTTCTCACACTGCATGCACCAACTTTCAACCAAGTCTTTCCAGTGTTCTTGTCGACTCCCCGAATGGACAATACTCATGACAGTCCGTTCATTTTTAACGGCGGTCTCGGTCTGCCTACCCCCCAGATTGGTTTAATCATGTCGATTCTCGGCGGGTTTGCGGTATTTCTGAATCTGTTCTGGTACCCGGGCCTTGCGAATCGGTTAGGCAATGCACGCCTTCACAAGCTGGCGGTTTGTGCATTCCCTATTGGCTACATTCTAACGCCATACTTGTCATTTGTGCCCGCAACTCCGGGTTGGCTGCCAGTGTCTATGTCGACCATCATAGCAACCGCGCTGGTCATTTCGCGGACATTTGCACTCCCTCCCATGACAGTACTCATGACAAACTGTGCGCCTTCCCGCCAGGTGCTGGGCACAGTTCATGGACTGACACACAGTGTCACAAGTCTGTCAAGGACCTTTGGTCCGTTTATCATTGGAAGTCTCTATTCCATCGGAGTCCGTGAAGGTATTATTGGTCTTTCGTGGTGGATTTCGGCAGCCCTCGTTTTGGTTGAACTCTACTTTGCCATGCAGCTGCGCGAGTGGTAGAATAATATTGATATAGACTGCATTTTTGAATTATATGTCGTGTTTTGCGTCCTAAATCTTCTTTCGGAGAAAACCGCCACTGTTGAGAAAGTTCTGAGACGGCTCGTCGTAACCAATGTCGGGAAGATATGGAAACTCGGCAGGATCGCGACCATATGCGATGCGTGCACAATCCAGTGCAATATGTGCCGTGAGGCCAGTGATCTGATTCGACTCGTAAGACTCCGCAATAGCCGAGTTGGGGTCTTCAAATATCCACTCGCTAAGACCATACTTTGGATCCCGCATAGCCGAAAACTCATGGTACATATATGGCCTGTCTACCCAAACGGATTCGATTGATCCATTATACCATGGTTCCTGGCCGCTAAGAAATGACTTTAGAGGTATGCTGTAGACAACCTGGACCTCGGCTCCGTTCATCTGGCCCGATACCTGGTCTACCGTGAGTGTAATTCCATCCTTGCTGCTCACGTAGCACACGCACGGCCGTACGAGTAAGAAATTTCTGCTGAGGTAGCTGGGTAGAGTGCACAATTTCCGGAAATTGAATTTATGCGGTTCAAAGAGGATTTCCTCATATGCTTCTCGAAGGGCTGTGTCCCACGGGGTCTCAATAGCATCATCGCAACGGCCCCCTGGGAATGCCGCCTGGCCTGGGTAGGACCGAAGGTTCTGGGACCGGACGGTGAAGACGACGCTCAAATCACCTTCGCCATTCTCGTATAGAATAATCAAAACCGCCGCTTTCCTGTTAAAAGGTACCGCCTGCCATAATTTGTCTGCAGTCTTTGTAGACGCCTCAAATGCTTCTAGTCGCGCCAAAACTGGTTCTATACTCATTTATGTTGTGCTCCTCGCTTTCTGCCGTCGTATACCGAGACGTTAACCCCGCGTAACCTCGGAAAGAGCACGGCTGGAAGCATGTGCAGCATATCCTGCATAAGCAGTTCCTGTTCTCTAGGCGAAAAAAAAAAAAAACTAGGTTTAAAATCCATTTCATTCATATAGATACGAGGCTATCGTCCCAAAAGTATCAATATCCATGTTATATGCAAAAAAGTGAGTATCGCGCTGCAACAATGTCAAAATGCGTACTTACATGGCGCAACGCGAGTTAAGCAACGGAGAGTTTTGACCAAACTCCTTGACAAAAGAAATACCCAAGTCTTTCTTTCGGTCTCGCTCGGCTGGCAAAAGTCCATGCTTGTGAAGTGCCTCAATTAGTTGTTCGTCGCCGAACTTTCCGGGTGGCCGGTGTGGCATTGACGGCTCCTCGCCAAACGCAAGGCGTGCTACATCAAGAACCATATTAGCCGTCAGTCCCCAAACAGAGTACCACCCCGGTTCGCCCACGTGCTTGTGAGAGCGAATCGCCTGGAACCAGTGCTGATTCCAATTTAGCCCTCCCCAGTTGACGTTCTTGGCCGAGTACCAGCCAGACTTGTTCTCCAAGAACTTATGAAGCGGAACGCTAAATACAGCATGGACCTCAGCACTATTGTAGTTACAAAGATCCACGATCCCGGGAATATCGACAATCTCGTTATACTCGCCTTTGCAACTATGGTGAGTCAAGTATGCCACCACCGGTCGCACAACAAGCAAGTTTCGAGACAGATATGCAGGAAGCGTAGTTAGATGCTCTATTTCGTAGCCACGATCTGTTAGCACTTTGTCATCAATGGGAAATCCTACTTCTTCCCACGCTTCCCGCCGGGCGGTTATATATGGCGTCTCGCTGTAAAAATCCGCCTTGCCTCCCGGAAATGCTGCCTGTCCAGAGAATGACGACATACCATGTGCTCTCATGGTCAGCATTACCGATAGCTTACCCCGTTTGTTGGCATAAAGTAGCACAAAGACCGCTGCACGTCGACTTAACGGCAGTTGATCCCAGACGCTCTGTCCGGCAAGCGAGTACGATCTAAGACGAGCCAGCACTGTCTCAATGTTTCTCATATAGACGTCGAGGGTCTTTTTGCGGGGTAGCGATCCGACTCGGCTTTAGATGCAGTTTATATTCGGTTTCGGACGAGACCGAGAGGTGATGGATTGGCAAGTGGCGCGGCTGTATCTGCCGGTAATCGGCCCCGGGTACGGCTGACCGATTGCATAATTCGACAGACATCTATGCGTTTGGAGCCATTTGCATACCATCACCTCTTCTAAACTGAAAACACTACACGGATTCTCTGCAATGCGTACACAGGCTCTCTTGTCGGGAGCTGTGTGGCGATTACCAACTCGCAATATCTCTACAGCTAGACTGAGGTGGCTTTCGGGAGTACCCAAAGCCGACAACAAAAGGAGTCTCGCTGAAATACTGGCAGATGTCAAGCAAGTGTTTGCTGATCGTTATGACTTGCATTCGCGTATAGACATGGCCCTGTCCAAAAGCAGTGTGTCACGCATTGCAGTTGTGCCACTCAAGTGTCACAGAAAGCGTATCACCGGTGTTTTGGACGCGGTGCTGGCCGATCCGCTTGGAGATCAAAATTGGTTCCACCAGTTTCGGGGACGGCTGCTTGCAAAAGACGCTATCATCAGATACTCTGGTAGATTTGAATACATTGGGACACACAATTCACTTGTGGAGTTCCCAATACCTTTCAAAGTCCCCAAACGAGTTCGCCGGCCGGAGGATTACGAAATTATGGAGTGCAGCTCGGTGCGCGACTCGTACGACCATCTGAAATCATGTCAGTTGCATGTGTTTGTTGCGTCTAGTTTGAGTGATGCGCTGAGCAGCCCGGTGCCGTCTCCATATCCGTCGGTCCTGGTAGTCGATGTTCCAACACCGCCAGGCCCCAGGGACGGTAATGCCGAGGGAGACGCAACGATGTCAGATCTAATTATAATCTCCAGTGAGACTGCCATCAAAGGAAACGAGCTGCTTGCCACATCGGCAGAAAACGTCTCGCAGTATCTAGATCAACGCAAGGCTTCCAATATCGAAGCAGTAGAGAAAATTATCTTCCAGCCAAGGGCCATTTTGAACGAGAAGCTGGTTGAGACGGTTGCCCAGACTTGCGAGCAGCTGGTGGCTCCACATGGGGAGTACGCATCGCGGGAACGCAACCTTAAATTGGAGCAGGATACTGCACGGGCCAAGGAAGCTCGTACCAAGTGGGCGGAAGACGCTCACCGCGAGCTGCAGACTGGTCTCGTTCAAGAGTTTGATAAGTTGAGATTCCACACGCTCGCATGGTGGAAACTGTATTGGCGAGCTGACGATGTAGGCGATATTGCAGAGGCGTCGGTACGCTCGTCATTCCTTCCCGGTGCACAGCAGGGGTTTTCGTACGTCACCGGTCAGATTGATGCCCAAGCAGAGCGCGATTATGGTGCTCTGCCCGCTTCTGCCGAAATAGATGAGATTGCGCGTGTGCGGGATGCAACCGCTGCTGGTATTTCGACCACATTGCACAACGGTGCGGTGAAGCTGCTAGCGAGCGCGGTGTTTGGAATACAACTCCCAAGCGTGGTGATTCCTTTGCTTGGCATGTATTTTTACGGTTACACACTGTGGGCTATGGCCTCGTTGATAGCACTAGGCATTGTTATTGGATTGCGCACTCTGCAGCGGGGTTGGCTCAAACTGTCTGATTCCTGTGCTCTTCGCGTAACTGAGAGCGCGCGGGCTGCCCTATCTGTCAGCGAAAGGCGCATTTGGGAGCGTTACGAGAAGGCTGTTTTATTCGAGCAGGGCCAGGTTGATAAAAAGATTGCTCTTATTTCCGAGCTTAGGGACGCCATCTCAGCATGACAACATGCGAATGCATAACTTAACTTGTACATAAGCAAAAAGGACTATTATGAAGTTGATTTTTTGTTGAGGCGAATAGAGTATTCTGACCCACTATTTGTCAAGTATCGGACCCAGGGAAGAGACGAGTATTTGAGTCGAGGCTCGGTAACTTTAAGGTAGCGAACCTGCAGTCCAGATGCTGCCAGGTATGGAATCTCGAAATGCAATTGAACTGGCCCCTTTGCATAGTCGCTGCCGTTTGGGCCCTGATCGTCGGCTTCCTGGGAAGTGACCGAAGGCAAGTGTAGCTCTGCCTTCATGGTAGCAGAGCTACTGCCTGCAAAATTTTTGAGTTGCCAAACAATGGCATTACGCTCTGGTGAATACACCACCGTTCCACTATTTGTTCGAAACCTCGGGGTATCAGCATCGGGAGGAACTGGAATTGCAATATCAACAGACGTGGCAACAAGTCGCTTGCGGTACTGGGACCGGAGCTTTGCAGTTACAATGACACGTGAGTGTGTACGCACATCCAAGTCAGCTTCAACCAAAAACAAAGGTTTGATTTCCTTTGTGTTTTTGACTCGATAGCTCATGAGCTCGAACTTGCCGTCGGGAGGAATGAACTTGATGTTTCTGTCCTTTTCAAACTCGTCAAGCTGCACGCATTGGTGGAACTTGACGCCCTCGAGTTCGACGTATTTCGCGCCGGCCCTTCTACGGGCATTTATCTGCGCATCTGCATCACCTCCTTGGCCATCACCACCGAGCGCTGCACGTTTCTTGGACTCATCGTTGAGACCTAGCGACAAGACGGGCATTCCTGACAAGTAGGCATTACAGTTGATCTTGCCGGAAATCTGCGAGCGAACCACAGATCCATCGGGAGTCAAAACGGCATCGTAGCTTTCTAGTACGTCCAGGAACAGCTCGTTCTTTTTGTAAAGGATATTATCGGGGCGCCAAGATACCTTGTCAGTAGTAGCAGCCGCCAGTTTGCCGTCATGTTGATGCGACTCCTGCGTAATGTACTCCTGAAGCATATTGGCGTCTGTAATCTGCGGATGTCCAAAATCCACAATCTCATCCATTAGTTCGTAGATTACTACGTAGTTGTCGCGGATCGACTCCTCCACTACTTCTTTAAAGAATTCCGTAAGAACATTGATTATTCCGTGCAGCAGATACAATATGCTAGCAGCGTTCGCATTTTTCTTGCTCAGTGCCAGCAGATAGATGTTTTCATGCGTGATGTACAAGTACTAGTGTCAGTGGGGATACTTTTGGCACGATACGGTACAAGCGAGAATTGTTTGAATCTAACAATGGTTAGAAAACTTACTGAGACACCTTCATAGGTCAAACAAGGCGCAGCACCTTCGCCTGCTTCGTTAAGCAGCCGAGGAAAGTGGTCTACCATAGATAACGGTATATCGCCACGATAATCCCGAAACAGCAGCGGTTTTCCTTGGCTGTCCAGGAAAAATATTGAAGAGGCGACCATTTTGGGTATCTATAACAAACCAGCAATTTTCAACAAATATATCGCCCTCACAGATCACGCCAAGCGTCGAGGGCCCCCAATTTGCCGGCTGTGATTCCCGTTGTAGGTCTTATCGGTACCGGTATTCTGGTAACAGCTGGATCCACCCGTTCGCTGAAGACGTAGCCTGTCTGGTTTGAGTTTACAAGTTCAGCCGTGCCCGTTCGCGATTATCGTGACGTAACGTAAAGACTAGTGAGTGAAAACGTGCAAAACGTGCAAAACGTGCCATAAATCCCACATGTAAAGGATTGCAACAAATCTCGACCTGAATAATACAAGAACAGCAGTGCTGACAGCCTAAATTGCCGCAACTTAGGAATTTATTATACTCCCTGTAGGCAGCAGCACCGCTTTTTAGCCCCGCTTCGATTTACCCGGCCGGGGTATTGCCACGGCTCTGAAGTTAATGTGCCCGCCCAGTCGTTGTGCTCGAGACTACTGTGAGTGGGTGCGTTGGCGGAATTCACGCGCGACACCTCCAACAAGAAAGAAAACTATTGCTGTGCAAACAGAGCACCGCTTGCGAGGTTAAGCGGAGATTTTGGTTTGGTTTGACGAGTGGCCTCTCGTCGTTTTGCAAAACGTCGCTGGCAAGGTCTCTTTCATAGGTTTTCTGGTTTAACTTTCTGTCCGAGCGCTTACAGTTATACGCAATACAACTGAACCAGCAACTGCAACAATCGCAGTTGTGTGCTATTAAATCGCCCATACTGTGACATGATTTCGTCATCGTCGAGCGAGCCAATCGCGAGCGCTGCCAGAGACGAATTGTCGGCGACTCCACCGTCGTCTCAGCACGCCTCTGCACCGGTGGACGAGTCGTCAAGTGCCAATTCGTCTGTCGAAGCACTTTCGAATGTTATGGCTCGCGCGTCGCTCGCCACTCCGGAGGACTGCTCGTTGTATGTTGGGGACCTCGACCCCATGACCAATGAAGCCCATTTGTTTGGGGTCTTCGGAGCTTATGGACCAGTGCATTCTATTCGGGTCGTCAAGGACTCGTTGACCCATCGCTCTCTTGGGTACGCGTTTGTCAACTATCTGAATCGTGATGACGGTAAGTGGCACGTACATGTGGAAATTTCATGTTTGCACATTTTTTGATGCTGTGGACCTCTTTGGTATTACTCATTTTAGCTGGCAGCGCATGCGAGCATTCGACTATCGAAGCTTTGCAATTCGATGTGCTGACGCCATTGCTTCATTATTTGTCTTTGTACTAATCGCAGCTCAAAAAGCACTAAACGTTACTACCCCGAAAATGATTAACAACCGCATGTGTCGAGTGCTACCGTTTAGTCGCGACGGCACGGGCCAAAAGCGTGCCAGCAGTGAAGCAAACATCTTTATCAAAAATCTCGACCCTAGTATCGACTCACAAGCACTCTATGACACATTTTCAGCATTTGGCCGTATCGTATCGTGCAAGGTTGCGGTGGACGAGTTTGGACTTCCAAAAGGTTTTGCATATCTGTCGTATGACAACAAAGAGTCAGCAGAGGATGCAATTCAACGAATGGACGGTATGCTGCTAAATGATCGCAAGGTGTATGTTAGCAAGCATATACCAAAGCGAGAACGGCTCATAAAATTGGAAGACGAAAAGGTTAACTTTACCAACTTGTTTGTGAAAAACATTGACAGCACAGTTGATGAGAACGATTTGACGGACCTATTCAGCAAGCATGGAGACATTGTAAGTGTCTCACTTCCAAAGGCCACCCCCGTGGGTGTCTCAAAGGGCTATGGATTTGTAAATTTTAAAACCCATGACGATGCGGTTAAAGCGCTGCAAGCACTCAATGACTTTGAGTTCAGGGGCAAAAAGCTAAATGTGTCGCGGGCCCAGCGGAAGCATGATCGTGACGAGGACCCACGCGGCGGCGCGTATTGGGATGGATCGCGTTCTCGATATCAGGGTGTGAACTTGTACGTCAAACACCTGGCGCCCACGGTGACAGACGAAGAGTTGCAGCAAACGTTTTCCCCGTATGGCATCATTACCTCGGCCAAAGTAATGATGGATGAGAGTGGTGAGTCACGCGGCTTTGGCTTTGTCTGTTACTCGACTCCAGAAGAGGCCCAGGCTGCCATTGGTGCGATGCACGAGTCGGAACTACATGGAAGCAAACTGTACGTTGCATTGGCTCAGCGTCGCGAACACTATAATAAGCGCGGGTTACAAGGTGGTTTTCAGCCCCCCATGCCTCTACTGCCACTTCGCGCCGGTCCGTTTGTGGCATCTCAGTTTATGGCACCTCAATTTTACTATCCTATTCCGCCAAACATGTCGAGTTCAGCTCCTGCCACGCCGATGATGAATCCAATCCCAAACCCGTGGGCTGCTGCTGCGGCAGTTGTGGCTGCGAACAACGCAAACGGAGGGCGACCGAGCTTTTCTTCGATACCCAGCTCGCCGTTTCTAGCGTGTCCGCCGCCCCCAGCTGCTCCTTTGAGCCGATCAGCCACTCCCAACGGTAAGCGGCCTCCAAGCGGCGCTAGTGCCACGGTGCCCATTAATGGACGTAGCAAGGCCGCTGGCCGCCGCTGGCCAGAGGAATTCGCAACCGCCGGAGTTGCGCGTGAAGAGGATGGCTCGTCGCTGTCAGCTGCAGTTGCTTCGGCTGCAAACTCGGACGCTGAGAACCAAGTGATTGGTGATGCTCTCTACCCACGTGTTCGGGACCACCCGTGCATCAACGGTGACACAGGGTTGGCAGCAAAGATAACTGGCATTCTTCTTGACCAGAATCACGACGACCTAGTGCGATGGTTTGACGTTGAACCGGTTCTAAACCGACGTATCGAGCAAGCGTATGAGGCGTACCAGGAATTTCTCCAGTCTCAGTCGCACCAGCAAGATTCCGTGTCTTCTGCACAAAAATAGACGGTATATCGAATACCAAATAGCATGTTTCCACTTTACCACTTCATTGTAGTGATTTTACGCGTTGAAAGTACAACAAGCAGCCGGGCAATTTTATCTTAGTTCATTAATTCATGAATTCATTGACGTATTTACAAGCGTAACCATTTGCATTTCACCAGGTAATGTCTTCTTTTTTTTTGTCTTGTGAGAAATTTACAGTTGGGGAGCTACGTCGTCTTTGTTATTCTGCTCCTTGTCCTTGAGCTTCTGCTCCAGCTTTTGAAATTCCTGGAGCGAAATTTCTTCCTCTGGGTCTAGAATCTGCTCTACTCCAGTAACTTCTTCAACATAGTGCATCAGCATGCTTTCAATGCCATTCTTGAGAGTGACAGACGATGAATCACAGCTTCGGCAGGCCCCGCGCAACTTGAGTAGAACAACACCTTCTTCTGTGAACCCACGATACTCAATGTCACCGCCATCCTCCTGAATTGCAGGACGGATCCGGGTATCGATGAGCTCCTTGATCATGGAAACAACTTCCGAATCATCTTCTGAAGGCATGGTATCTGCGGAAGCCTCGGTGCCCTCCATCACGATAGGACCCCCTGCTGACAGGTGTTCTGTGAGAATAGAAAATATCTCTGGCTTGAGAATCATCCACTGTGACTCCGAATCCTTTTCCACAGTAATAAAGTCTGGTCCGAACATAACCGAACGCACTCCGTCAACGGCAAACAGCTTTTTGGCAAGCGGCGACGAGTGCGCCTCGCGCCCAGATAAGTATTCGATAGTCCCAGATCCCTCTCCAAGAACATCCTGAGATGGCAGAAACTTGAGGGCGTCGTCGTTTGGAGTATTTGATGTTTGAATGTACAAATTTCTGTGCAGTAGGAATCCAACTCGGTTGATCTGTGATTCACCAACTGCCATAACTCTCTTAGAGTTGCGGCCAACGTGGATCAAGCGTTTACTAGCAACGCTTCTCTGTATGCTAGCGAGGCGCGCGCATTGCCGGCCTTGTCCACACAAAATCCGAAACATTTTTGGTAGGTATATTAGGTCGAACCAGCAAAACTCCAGCTATTACTAACTGTTTGGGCAAGGGTTCAATGCTTGCATTCTGTGCATTTTAATGCACCGACACCTTCCAGTCAATTCGCCTAGGTTAAAAAAAGCCTGCAGTATGATATTACAGTTAAATAAAGCTCAGCAACCGCCGGTAAGCTGAGTGGGAGGAGCAGCATAACCAGCCATAGCCCATGAGGTCAAGTTAAAGTCGTTGTAGGCGTTTGCGTGCTCCTGAATATAGTCGTAGGTAGGATAGTCACTTGGGTCACAGGTAACAGACATGGATCCTGGGGGCTGGTAAACTCGAACATAGTCGATATGGAGTGTAGATGGCCATATTAGGGCGTTCCAGTCGATGTAACTCCAAGAATTGGAGATACCAAGATTGAGGACAATAGACATAGGCTCTTTGGAGATCTGTCGGGCACCGATATTGCCGTTTGGGCCAAGAGCAGGTGCATACAGACCATATGTATAATCATCGCCCACAAACCACTTGATATATCCCGTGTCATCATCATTCAGATACTCGAATCCGTAAGTTTGATATGATGCCGTTTCAGACGGGTACTCATACCAATCAGTGTTGAGGAACGTGACGCCAGAAATCGCTTGCTGAAATGGGCCACCGCAGTAGGTATTCATATGAGTAACAGAAAAATTGTACACTTCGAGGAAGTCGTAATTAGGCATGTACCAAATGTCATAAGGGGCCACCTGAAGCGACTGTGATGCAACACCGTTAGGAACAACGCCAATACCCGAATTGATCGTGCCTTCAATAGCGTCAATCTCTGGAGCACCGCGACCTGTTCCAGTGTTTGGATGGTCCTGGCCCGGGCAAGTACAAGAGTTGAGACGTTGGCCAACAAGATATGAGATACCGTCGGTCGACGACTGGTTGGCGGTAATTCCAGCGTCACACTCATTGTAACTGTACGGCCAGAGACCTTCGGTCGTGGCCATGTATCCAGCACGGCCCAGATTGCCCAACGTCCAGATACCGGGCCAGAGACCAGGGACCGAACCCGAGCCTGGTAGTAGGGCCGAGACCTCTAAAATACCCTGTGTGAAGCACATTTGATTCCACGACTGCACCATACCAGACCGGTAGAACAAGTTGTGGTTCTTGAACGCATCCAGGCGCAGGTTGAGGGTACCGTTGGCCGTAGAGGCGGCATCAGGCGTATACCACTCGAGATCCTCGGTAGCAGCGTAGTGGATGTCAACAGCGGTCCAGAACTGGTCATCGCCCGGATAGAAAGTGCGGCCCTCGACAGCAAACTCGTCTGAAAATACAAGATCCCACGTCGACCCGTCGTGTGTTGTGCGAGTTTTCGCTTCTTCAGGAGTGTCTGGATCGATGAGTGATGTGCGGATTGAAGACAACTGGGGGTACTGGTACTGAGTGAGAATTTCAACAACTTCAACATTCGGTTTTGTCTCGCCTACACCAGTAAACGTGATAGCTGGCAAGACAATAAAAATCATGACTGCGCCCACGATAAGGCAAATGAAAGCCGAAACCGAGGCCCAACCACGGCGGTCAAGCTTTTGGCATCGTTTGTTGTATTTTGCGTCCAGGATAGGATCGGGGTTATGCAAGTAATCATCGGCCTCCTTCTCGTCGAGGTGCAACGGGAATGAAGAAGCAGGATAGCCGCCAAATGGTGAAAAGTCACCATTGACCAGGAACGGGTTCGACTGTCCGTCATGGTCCATGCTCGACATGCTCGATCCAGAGTTGGAAATAGCAGATTGACGGTAGTCTGCGCTCGAGGCAGCGCCAGCAGTGGCTGCTGAACCAGGAGCAAGGCGCTCGCCATTGCGGCCAAGAAGGGGCATATTTACTACCGATGGGGCCGCAGACGAGATGCGGTTGGGATACCGATCAAAATCACCGCTACCCATTGCTGTGAAACTGGCACTGCTGTTTCTAGACAGATTGCTAGCAGCCATTCCTGCCCCGGCCCCTGCGGCCATACCATACTCAGACGGATACGCTGCACCCGAGTGCGGGTGACCAGCGGGTCCTTCGTAATGTCTGCTGTTTTCATATGTCATAACTCGATGCTGGGGCCGATCCGGATATAAGTAGGCGTCCGAGTGCATTGAAACTCTATCGCTTCCCGAGTCGCCCGATGCAAGTGTATGCACTTCTGAGTTGAAAGGGTTCACAGGCGACTCGGATGATGAGTCCCGCTCCATATCTGAGCTGCTTCCGGCGCTCTGTCCGACCGCTTGGTATTGCGGCCGGTGCGGTGGTGGTTTTGGTGCCGCCGTGAGATTCTTCATAATGCTGCGATTAGCATAGCGCCAGTTTAACATAAAATCAAGGCAAGACCCGTTCAATAATGTCATGGAGCCATTGGCCATATTGCTGCCGATCTCGCCAAAAATACAGACAGGCTCCGCAGCTACAGGAACAAGCTGCGGTGAATGCTAGAACCTATTAGCACCTCCAAGCTCGCAACTTTCTCTCGAAATGATTCCACGTCTGCACTGATTTGTACATGTTATAACAAACAAGATATCGTCAAACCTGTGGCTAATCCACTACAATCTCCTCAAATTCTCCATTCCAAACCACTTACCACTTAGTCTCAGCGCTCTGCCGAGTTCAGTCTATAACCAGAAACCCTCCTTCGAGCCACGATGGTGTCTGTATGTATTTGTGATGATGATTTTCAAGTGTGCTGCGAGTCGCGTCGCGTTCCGCGTGCAAAATCCCTCACGCTGATTTTTCGAGCGTCCCTCGCAACAGCTAGAGTTCTCGATGATGCCCACGTCCTCGCCTGTTATGTGTTGTCCACCCGATTCGTGGTGCTGTCAAAAAAGTGCTTGGCGTAGCTGACCCTGCTGACCCTTGTAGTTAAGATCACGGTACAACATAGTTCTATGCGACAAACAGATGGGAGTTTTTTTTACGCAACCCTGGCAACACCGCCGACAAAAATAGCTCGTTCAATTACTGTTTTCGGATAGGTTCCGAGAGGGTAATGCAGTGTTGCTGTGGTGAGCATGGCGTTGGCCAGCCAAGCAGAATATCGAAGGAAAATAACAGAAAATCTATCCTAAGGTCGGCACCGTTACAATAAAAAAACTCGCCAGGGTTGAGTGTAATCAAAATATTGCACGCATGTGACGACCCGATCATTGTAGTTGCATAGTATTGTTCGGATCTGAAACGTCATTGCACGCGAGGACTAAGCGCGTGCAGGACGTAATCTCTCGACTATCCTGAACTGGGCTCGTTTACAGGTACTTATACAAAATATACTTTGGCGGAAACTATTTGACCGGCTAGCCGCAGCCAAGAGGGTCCCAGAGGAAAATAAATGAGATTCACTGAAATTCAATTAAACACAACTTGGCCAAAGTGTAAGCGGGTGACAGAGTTTTTCCTTCAATGAGCTGAAAAACGTGTTGCATGCCGGATGACGCAGGGGCGGCGTGTTGTAGGGATTTCGGGGGGTTGACGAACTTGACCAACTGTAGTCAGACGGCTCCAATGCCATAGTATACTGGAGGGTAGAATCTTGTTATTTGGGATTTGGGCACCAACTCTTCGCAATCTAGCCAATAACTACTGGCGTTGTTCCGAGTCTCGGATGCAGCGCGCCTATCAGCGCATACTGTGGACCAACAGCGTGTCACGCACATCCGTGCCTGTTTGAGGTGGCCGCCGTTAACGGGGATCGCATAAGAGACCGAACGAAAAGCAGAATATTAAATCACTTTCAGATAGCTTTTCTTGTTGCCCGTGATCTTTTTGGTTAATGCTTAACTACACGCAAGTGGATGCACAAGCTGCTGGCGCCACGGTTTGTCAACTAGACTCACGGTAAGTTGCTTACTTGTGCTGGCAGTTATGAGAAACTCCATCACACTTTGTATCAACAAGCTCCCTTCTGAGTCGCATGTTAATCCGCACTACAATCAACATCTTTCCTAGGAAAGACAATCCAAGAGAAATGTAGTATATTACAAATTGAGGGCCATGCTAATAAGTCGCTGAGAAAATGTATCCGTGTCAGGTGAGGCAGCGACGTTCATTAGCCGTCGCGTATAGTTAAAATGCAGCGAATCTGGCCCCGGCTGAGATGCATGGCGTATAGCCAGAAGCAGAGGCACGAGCAGCCCGGGCTGGTGTGCCTGAACGGCGCTAATTAGTGCCTCGTCCTTTACGCCGTGAGTCGTGGCTGCACCTGTCGCCAGCCTGAACACAATCTCCCACACCCCGTCGAGCGTGGGATGCCGGATGAGATGGTTAACCTCGTCTCCAATAACAACACTACCTTGATGCGCTTCAGACTTGTGGTGAACAATGTGATGCAGCACGACGAGCCGCCGATATATTTCCTTATCAGCGTCTCCAACTTCGAGCAATTGCGTATCAGAATCCGAATTTAGAAGCTGTGCCAAGCACCGAACCAGTTTGTACTCGTTGGATATTCGCAAGTCTTCGAGCTTAGGCACTTGCTTCTCATCCACTAGTAAGTTCTCAAGATTCATAGCTGGATTGAGGTCCGCCACTGTTTGGCGTATCGCTTCGAGCGTCGCAAACTCAACGGGACCATACTTTTTAAGCGACATCCCTGTTCCAAATGTCGCATCTTGCGCGTGTGCAGGCACCAACTCGGTAAACCGCTTTGTTCCCATCATAGCATTCAGATACGGTCCGATATGCTCGAGATAGAACTTGCACACTTGGTTCCAAGTAGCTGGCACGGCTGCCTGAGGACTTGATTTAAAGTAGCTGATTGATCCTGGTCCCATTGTTGACGAGCACTCTATTGCCTCGGCCGCGTCTAGAATCGAGTCAATGCGCATGCGGTTCGATCTATCGACTTCGCCGCCGCCACTCCCGTCTGGCGACAGCCCGCCAACGGACTTTGATAACGCAGTTGGGCTATTAAAGGTTGCGGGCGATACTGTCTTTGGCGTGCTAAATACTGGAGATACTGAAGTATCGCCAGAATTTGTGCTGCTAGAGTCGGATGACGGGCTGATCTGGCCTCTTTCAAACCGCTGGTTTTGGTGTTGATGCACTATGGAGTTGGCATTGTCACCACTACGCGGTGGTAGAGTGCCACAATGACCACCGAGAGTCTTGCGAACGCCTCCAAAGTGGCCACTGCCACTGCCACTGCCACTACCACGCGACCTTGAGAATATGGGGTCGTATCCTAGGCACACCCGCTTAGCCTTTTCACAGTTGAAGCATGTTGGCCGCTTTTCATCGCACTTAATCCGTCGTTTGCGACATGTCAAACAGCCAGTCTTTGTCCTGCGCTTGATATCTCGCGTGTTGCCAGTCTCATCGCGACTAGCAACTGCATATTGGTGGTATGGTGCTAGTGCTCCCGGGTACGCAACATATGGTTGCTGTGCTGGACCAATCGCGCCGCGCCCAGGACTAATACGTCCTGACGCCACTGGAGCTCGTAGAGTGTTATATATCCCAAGTCCCACTGAAGAGGAGATTCCTGGACCAGATACTGCTCCATTGCCGGACCCACTTGTGGATTCTGTGCGATTCACGCGGCTACTTCCATCAGACCCAACTGTCGAAAAAATCGCCCCTGACGATCGCTGAACGGCTGAGGCGCTACCAACTGTCGGAGATAAATGTTGACCACCATGAGGCGACAGTGCACCTCCAGTTGTAAATGACGACACCTGAGGTTGGTGATGGCTCAGATGATGGTCATAATGATACTGTGCTTGTTGTTGAGGTGGCAGTGGCTGTTGTAGATGCGGGTGACGTGCGCCTGCAAACATTGGCCCCGGTGGAGGCGCAGACGCCTGCCCGGTAGAGGTATACTCACCAGAATTTCCTGAGTGGTGCTGTCCATATCTCGAAACATAGGGAGACAGCTCAGAGGGAGTCCCAGGAATATAGCTTTCTTGCATCGACGATTGTGCGGCACGAGGATAAGGCTCTGCTATAGTGAGTGGAGAAGGAGGGCGTAACGGACGGTGCGGGTGTTTATCAATATGACTCTTATGCCACTGAATAGACAGCTCCGATTGACTCGATACTCCAGCGCTATACGGCACAAACCCCAGTGGCGTCGTTCGTGGAGCGATGAGCCTAGTCGCCACCGGTCGTGGCGACAAGTCCAGGTTTCTAATGGGAGGTAACAGTCCCGGAGAAAGCTCTGAGCAATTCTCGTCCAACGGAGACCGTAAAGTTGGCGTTGCAGGATCGCTGTGAGACCCGGAGCCAGGAACAGAAGTCGGATTCCATCTACACCCTGGGCCGTCAGGTGAAGAGGCGCCGTCGTAGGTGGTTGTCGAGCAAAGTGGACTAAATAGAGAGTCAATGCCAGGAAGACTTATAGGTCGTTTTGGATGTCGGTCGGGTGGCAGATCGGACGCACCGTGTCGACTGCAACTGCTAGTTTTGTTACCATACTGGGGTGACCCTAGCCGATGGTTGATCGGGTAGGTGGACGGCAACCTGATGACAGAAACACTCATCGGTTGAAACCGATTCTATGCACAAAATCAACAACAGCGACTGCTCAAGCTGCTAGATCGAGCTAGTTCAAAACTGCACAATCCAATGTGAAGTGATAACGTTACGGGGAGAGATAGAGGGTCACAAGTTCTGCTCCCTGAAAGCGATCTTTTTGTTTTTCTGGTCTGTAAGGAGCGGGTGGGGTTTAAAAGCTAGAGAGCGTGTGGGGCTTTGTCTCGTGCCAATCCCAGTACGTGCTCCAGTCTGGTGCGGTACAAGTAAAGTCTTGTGGTTAAATCTGTCTTTGATTTGTTTTTGTATTCTGTTCTTCTCAATGGTTCTGCTTTGTCTGCTCCAGCTGTCACTGCCGTGTGAAATTCCTCGGCGTTGGTGGTATCTGCCCCTTAAATACATAACCAGAAATGTTTAACCCCTCGCAAAACAAATAATGAGCCGTTCGCTAAGGCTATTGAATGTCTCGCAGTGAGATGAAACTCTAATTTACATCTGCACGCACATGATAGCTGTGGGACGCGGCATTAATCCGTCTGAACACAAGTCCCCGAGGATACTGGCGAAGCTGCAAAACTAGCAACATGGTGTGCGAAGGTACTTCAAAAGACTTTCAGATAAGGGGAATTGCACACGTTGTTGTCTCGTATTATTCTCACTTGTTCAGAGACTCGGCACACTGTCATAGAGCCTAATTGTAACCCTAATTATGACTTCACTTGCACAAAACGTGAATCCCCGGTACCACACGATCAACGCTAAGCTCAATATTGTGAAGTGGCTCCGTCAGTCAGTACTTATCAGCGGTGCGTGCAATTCTCGATTGGGTGTGGGAGGCTTGGCAGCACATTGAGTGTTTCTGGCCCATTTTGGGGTCGACATGCCTCCCTCGCTGCTCCAAACTGCTTCTAAAACAGTTCATACGTCAATCCAATTCTTGGGATCCAGATAGTCTTGTTCCTCTCATTATGAGCCAACGTACTGAGAACGGAGTGATACAGAAGTAAGTATTCAGGGGCAATATGCAGCGCCAAAGTCAGATCATAGGCAGTACTAGCAGTGATTGACTTTTCACGCTTAAAATAAATATGCATTCGCAGGTACCGATTCACCTCGACTGCGCTTCGCCCACAGGGAAATGTTGAGCATTAATCTGCCAAACTAAGGACAAAATTATAGATTTTGCTCGAGTCTAGCATTTAATCCAGAGGAAACGTAACGTTAGGCTGAAGTTAATCGTTGTCACTGTCGCATCGGTGGGAGTCTCTATAACATATCACGATGCAAATATCAGTCAGCCCAATTGACACTAACTCAGACAATGATGAGTTGGGTTTCACATACAAATTGTCCAAAAGAGCACTATTCTTTGGATGCTATAACCTATCATACCGTCGGAGCTCATCTTTGCTCATTCGATAATAATCAATTTGCAAACAATAGAAAACTTCCCAAAACTACTCCATTATATTTGCTATTTGTCCATTCTTTACGAGACGAAACCCTGATCGGGGTTGGCGCTAGATTGCTTTCATTCTGGAAAAATCAGTGGCGGCGGCATAACCTGGTTAATTAATTATGAGTAGGCTTATAAGTTCAGCTTTCCAAAGAGCCATGCAAAACCTGTTTGTCTGTTTCATATCTTTTCTTCAGCTTATATGCTGCTGCGTGAAGCCCAATTTGCCGCTCCCGCCGCTGTTCGCATGCGGCGTGACTTAAAAGCTTCTGAGAATGCGCAATCACTGGTAGTGTTTGATTCGATAGCAACGTCAACCGATACCCGTCATGACTCATTTGTTTCCTGAAGAGTGGCCAGACATGTCTTTATCGAAAGTCCGTCCATCTGGGTAGCGGCTGTCGCAAATTGGTCTACAGCATGTCACAGGCACCAGGATGGCGAAGGCAATATTTGGGACCAAGTGGCACTGCATTGACTCCGCGTGCCACAAGGCGTTCGCGAAAGGAAAAGATACGATCACGAAACTCAGAGGCACGTGAAGTCCCGTTTGAATAAGAGTTACCAGACCAGACCAACTCACCGAGCGCCGCAAGGCGTGGCCAGAGCATTTGATCTACATTTGTCGAATCACTTTGTTCTGACCATAGGGACGCTTCAGCCCCCAGAATTTGTTTTCGCTGTGACTCTGTGAGATTCTCGGAAAAATTCAAGGCGTATATGCGCTGCCAAGTCTTGTATGGTGCGCACCACGAGCCGCCACTACCGCCGTAATTGTACGACGGAGTGCCGGGTGATGGATCGCGTTGTTTGTTGACTTCCTTGTCATTGGGAGTCCATTGGCCAAATCCGCAATCCAAGTAGAGGAAATCCGACGAAGACATTATCACCCTGTGGCCCAACTCGACAAGCTTCAAGACGGCGTCTTGGCCTCCGACCCACGACTGCATAATAATGTCCTTTGGAATAACTCGAGATGATATATTGGGCGAAAGAACGGCATCTTGCCACATAATGAGCTGGAAGTTTGGTTTGGCGTTGCTGCAATCGCTAAATATGGGCAATGCGCGCTTCACCCAAAAGTCAGCCAGCTCGTGATAGGTGCGGTTGCCCGCCTTCATCCAGGTTTGAATTTCATCAGACATGTCATAGCAGCCCGTGTTTAATTCATCAAAGCCAACATGGAACATAGAATCGGGAAACAAACTCGAAACATCTCTATAGACTTCGGCAAGAAGCTGGTATGTGTCATTATTGAGGACGTCGAGTTGTCCAGGAACTGGCTCCACGGCTGCCTTTGTCCATTCCGCGTCTCCACATACCACGATATTCTTGTTGACCTGCCTCCAGCCCGCATTACTGTGACCGGGAAGATCCAGCTCAGGTATGACACGGACTCCCCTAGCTCTGGCGTATGCAATAAGCTCCGTGACGTCTTGCACAGAATAGACTTCAAGGGGCGAATAAGCATCCCTGATCATCTCGGGGTGACTGGGGATGTAAAGTGGCCACGATTGATGGTCGGTGATGTGCCAGTGAAATACATTGAGTTTTGCAAGGGCCATTGTATCGATTTGGCGCTTGAGGGAACTTATACTGTAAAAGTTTCTCGCCGTATCTATCATTAGACCTCTATGACTGTAGAGGGGCCAATCTCTAATTTTCAGCGATCGAGGCACATGAGGCCCGTGACCCGTTTCCGGTGACTGGCATGTAATCTGCTCCAGCGTCGAGAGGGCTCGAAGCGCACCCCACTGTGTTGGTGCAACGACGCGGATGGTTGAGTCCACTTCGAGTTTATAGGACTCGTCTACTCCAAAATCGAGTTCTGTCTCTAGATCTTTGACGTCAATGGCCACTTCATGTACCACTGTGGAGTAATTTCCCGGACTGGGCTGATCACTAAGACGGTTGCAGCTAAATGGTGTGTTAAGCATGTGGTGCCACGTTCGGAACAAAGCGTCTCGTAGCAACTCAGTATTTGGGCCCTTGTACACAGGCTCGGCTGCAAGATACAAGGGGCCGTCGTTGTTCTGCCATTCAATGGACTGTGGGGCAGGTAGTGGGTCTATTCCCGGTATAGCTTGTTGTAATGGTTCATAAATCGCGGCCTGTTTGTTTGCCAGGCTCAGAGCAGTGGTCAATAAATCGAAAAACCGCATGTCTTTTGTTAGATTTGTGAGATAAATTGAGTAGAGTTATAGTGAAGAGCAAATAATCACTTTCGGCAGCGGTCATATGAGAGCGACAAAACGACTTCCCGTCCGATCAGTCCTAGTTAACCGTTCTACAGCTACACCAAGTAATGCAGTGGGTGACCATGCGTGAACAGGTAGTACTGCTGTTCTTTTTTGTCTAGTAGACGGCGGCCATTCATCAGCCTCGGTGATGCCATTGATAGGACTGGAAATACTGCTCTAGCAGGACTTTCGTTGTTTCTGCTCCCTACACTAGAGAAAACTTGATAAAAGTCTCCGCCACCCACATCGCACCTGCTAACCCCCATTACAGCCGAATTTTGGCATAACGCTACAACTAGCTCCAGGTCCAGTTGCATTGTCGCCACAGAACATACCCAATTCACTAATCGAACAGTGGACCCCAAAGAAGACGATGACAACGATGCCACGACCTGCAGACTATGTGGCTTAATGTTGCATGTCGTTGCATTGCATTGTGCTGCCAGCCTTTTGTGCATCTGGAAAAATCTTGTCTCTGGATCCAACATGCGATCACAAAGCACGCAAAGCACGCAAAGCACGCAAAGCACGATTGGTGGTAATAAGTCTATCATCATGTACAGTCGTACACGTTTGCTACACCGTCTACGGGCGCTAATCAGTCACACAACAATTTATTCACCTTAAAGAAACGTTGTAGTTATAAAACCTGCTTATTTCTTGCCTGTCATTAGCATTCATCCATATTTCTGTTCGTACTTGTGCCACGCGTGTCCCAAGACTAGAAAGATCTATCAACATAACCTCGCACCACATGAGTTGTTCACGTACAGGCCTCACAGTTGCAAGAGCCAGCAGGGCAGTTGCACGATCCCGCTCCCTTTGTTCCACACTCGCAAGGCATCTTTTGATTGTTTCGGCTCGTAGAGTTCAATGATGATGCGATATCGAGTCTGGAGATCAGGACTCTCTTATAAGCTTCGGGCCCAACCCTCGCCCCGCAAATAATGATCGTCACATGATGTGTGCCGTAGTGCTGGAGCTTGCTTTGTCAAGCGAGCGCAAAAGTCACTCACACCGGTAATGACGCCCGCTTTGCCACGCCACCAAGTGGCATGTGTGGCTGTGTCGCGGCAGTATTGCCTCACTTACCTTTGTACCGGGTCTAGCTGGTTCCTGCGGTCGCGGCCTGGCGTTTTTTCTCCTCCATAAACGCTCCACACTCTCCACAAGGACAAGCTCCCGGCTTACACTCGCCGGGTTTGCAGCTACAATTTCCGGGGCAGGTCTTGCTTCCGCACGCAGCCGTACCAGTCGGACCGCTCTGACAACACGAGTCTCCCATAATTACACTGATGAAGTAACAAAGAGGCCAGATCACCGTGTGTTGAAGGCTACATAGCGCCACGAGCCGTGCGCCTTGTCCTTACCCCTATGTGGCGCTGTGCAGTGCTGATATGTTCGCGTTGTTTCGCGCCAGATCTTTAATTTGCAAGGCGGCGAGAAGAAGTTAGCTGTGCGACACTTTGCGCAGATGGTCCAATTCGTTGAGGCAGTTGCTGACAAGCAGTTGGCATTAAAAATTTTTGAAGGGGTATTAAAGAGTGTGTGCTATGAGCGCAGAACTGATGATCACTGGCCCTGGACTAAATTCCCAAGGGGAAACAAACATACGACATGCCATGATTGTTCTACTTGTCGCGGTAGCCGCAGTTGATGGGTTTTGCAAATTCCAGCAGGGCCGGTTCCTCGCAAGTCGTCCTAGGTTTGTGCTGGTTGGGTCTAATGTCACTGACGGCTCCTTATAAGTTAGAAAGTTCTGCCCGCTGAATGTCGGGCAACGTTGGTTCGCTACATGACCTTAGTGAATGGTACAGTATCTGCTGCGAATCGGCCGTTGCCATTGGCCAGAGACACATGTCTTTGTTTTTGGTTTTTTTGGTTTCGCTGGGAGCCAGTCCCTGCCCTTATCGGAGAAGGATCTCTCGTGTGGCTTTCGCTTTTCGTCGAGGGAGCTCCTCATGCCTGAACTCTAATCACCCTGTAATATCGAAAAGATGCTTCTACAAGCACACTACACTAGGAAGCTCAATGTGGTGGTTGATGAATTCAATTGCTATATTGACTATATTCGAACGAGAGTCCTGGTGGGGTCCAACAACTGGAGTTTCATCCTCTGGAGTTAGCATCTAACATTTGTCTTGCCAACATGAATCCATACATACTCGTCTATTTCTTGGAGCAGCAGCTGCAGTTCTGGCAGTTGGACGAGCTGCAAGTATGGTTGCACTGAGCACAGTTTCCGCAAGGCATTTCGATTGGTTGTAGTCTGGTTGTGGTAGTCACTTGAAGTCTGACAATTGCGGCGATATCGTGGCCTTTTATAGCCTGGATCAGAGCCATTACCCAACACCAGCTTGCATTAAACTGCTCGGGCCGGTTTAAGGCGCATCAACACGTAATAAGCAGCAGCCCTTGCAGGTGGGGAAGGAACCATAGACAGAGCTCGATTCGCGCGTCAAAAGTCCGAGTTCATACCATAGACGGTGCTCCTCGTTACAGCAACTAGACAGATCCACTTTGTCTCGCATTGTTGACTCTAATTTGTTTAAATAGAGCATTGGCGTTCTTTCTCATATGCTCATCTGTCCCGCTATTTGCTTGAATGTAGTGTGAGCTACGCAGGTGAGTAGTGATCTCCCCAAAGTCAGCCGGTACATTCCCGCAAGCTTCCACGTGCTGACATGCGCTAGTGCTCATAAATCGAGACAAAGGGCTCAATGACTGAAAATCGAGCTCACCGCCCTTCATCGGTGAATTTGGCCCATGGTACTGCCATTGAGAGCCGTTACACTTCAATTGGTCTAGTAATACAATGAATTCTCTCAATTCATGTAGATCGGTATCATGTAGGAGGGTAAAACACACAAGTCGCCGCAGTGGAATGATAGAAAGGCAAGCGTGGTCATGCACATGGGCAAAAAAATAGTAACAACAAAGGGACATAATTCGCTGCTGCATGTCCTCCGCCTCCGTACCGGAGCTCCCTAACCTTTTGGTTATAGTCCACACTATGCCGGGTGCTGTACGGGCACAACTTAAAGTGTCGCTCGGGCCTGGAGAACCAATAAGTTTAACCCAACATGTCGTCTCGTGTGTCGTCTCGTGCGTCATTAACGGCACCCTGCATCAGGGCACCCAGTGTGCGTCAGTTCCGTGCGACTTACAGCAACGTAACTAAGACAACGGCATTTGCTGATCAAATGCTTAGGCCGTTTCATCGTATCCAGGAAACAGACTGTTAATTGGCGCACATCTAGCTTGCTACTACGTTCCGGTTTCGACACCCTTATCCAACTGCAGGCATCACAAGATTTCTCGTGTGATCCTAGCTGGTTATCCTGCACGATATCAACTGCCACATGCCCGCCAACAAAGACGGGGCCGAATCGGAGCTTGGCCGGTGCCTGACTGATGTCATAGCTAATAGAGAATTGAGATCCTAGAAATACACCCAAGAAGCAAACGTAAAAATACAATCCCACCAAAAGTCCCGCCTCCGGGTCAATGCATAGCCTAAAGCCATGCTGGGAGCAGGAACAACCAGCGCTCGGCAACCATCGTGTCACAGGCACTAATCAGTTTTCGGTTCGTCTTGTCGAGCGAAGAACGCGAGACGGGGTTGCAATGGGGTCGGCACCAATACGAGCTCCAGCGCCGCGACGTCCAGTGGTGGCGGGCGCTATACTGGCTTCAACAACTTGGCGCTGCACTTCGGGCGGCCACATGGCCCGGCCCATGCGTATACTGTCGGCGATCATTTTGGAGCGGGCAGCAGCCGTTGCAGAGTTCCACTTCAGCTTACAGCCCCGTTCAAACTCCTTGGCAACATCTGGACCAACCCATGAGGCATTCCACGGTTGGTTAGCCATGCCAGTGAGGTGACTAAATAGGCCCGTGCCTAGAGCAGCGTCGCTGTAACCTCCTTCGAGAAGAGACAGCATCCGGCCTCCGGCGTATTCAGTAGCCACAGCTAGCGCATCCCTTGTAAACCGATTGAAGAAGTTCGTTGGCACAGATACGCCATGGCGCTGCATAGACAGGTATTCGTATTCAGATGCATCAAACCCTGCAGACACTACAACCAGTGGCCGATACGGTTGCCCGCTGCGGAGCGTCTCAGCCCGTCCACGCTCCAGAAATGCTCGCGCCTTGTCGAAAAGCGTTCGATACCGTGAGGTGTAGATAGAGTCGAACTCTTCCTGATTAGCCCACGGCGACAGGTGGACGTTCCAGATACATAGCCCGTGGGCATCTAAACACATGCTGGCATTGGCAACATCCCTCGCATTGGCGTATCCGAGTTCTGTCGGAAACGAATTGATGTCGTGTACACTAAAGTATGCAAGTGCCAGTTTAGGCGGCCCAATAGGAGCCGGTGCTACATCTCCTCTCCGTGACTTGCGCGGAGATGCCCCAGGTTGCGGTTGCAGCAGCGGCTCCTCCTCCACATCGCTGGCAGCTAGGTCAGTCGAAAACCCGGCTTGATTCATACAGATATCTTGGGTTCCATCTCCATGATGTAGATCAAAATCAAAGATAACTGCGTGAGTTATACTGTGCTTGGATCGGGCATATTGAATTGCAATATGCGCGTTATTCACAAGGCAAAATCCCGATGGGACGCATGGATGAGAATGGTGGCCCGGCGGTCTAATGGAAACAAACACCTTTTTGAGCCCGTTTGGGTTAAATATTTCGTCCACTGCCATCTCAACTGCCCCCAAGACACCCTCTACTGCATCTATTGTGCCTCGGGTTAAATAAATATCCCCCGAGTTCCAGTCATCGGGTACCTCGAGCTCATTTTTTCTGAGTTTTTCTTCTGTGTCGTCGCAAAGCCTGTACAGCCTCTCGACCCAGCCGGGGCCGTGCACCCGACGAACGTGTGGGACGTCCAGATTTACTCTCTTTGCAGTGGCCTTGAGTTCGAACCGGCTAGGGAACAACGTCATTGCTGTAGAGATGCCTAGACTGCACGCCATGAGTCTCTGCGGTCTTTCCACGATTGACTGGATGTACCTCTTGGTCACCCATGGACGGGAAAACACGTGTCGGTACGACAGTGGCGACAATATAATTAGAGTCTTTTCGTCTCTATCCACTGGTTCTTCCAGTGATAGGTATTTTTCGAATTGAGAAAAGAAGGCAGTGAGGTCATCTGGTTTGCCAGCACCCTCGTCGGTCTGCTGAGGCGGAGTTGTCGGGGCAGACGTCGATTCTAATTTCACCTTTGCCGCTGCTGTCGGTATTGGTGAATTGTCCCTGTCTTCGCCGTTCTTTGGCACCTGGGGTATATCCTGTGGTGTTTTGGGTTGAGTCTTCTTGGACGCCTGGGATGCATCGTGTTTCAACACTTCCGTTGGAGGTGGCGTGTGTGGTACGACGGCTATATTAGCTGAGGACGATGGGTGTGGTAATGAAGGTGTCGGCGCGCGCAGGTTTTGCGATGGTGCCACCGCATGTATCTGTTTCGACGGTTCAGCCTCGTGCTTCCTTACGTCGTGTCCCAGTGCCGGTTCTTGCCGCAATTTCAAGTTACTCTGGTTGTATTCCTCGGGTTCTTTAGCGTAAACATCGTTCAAATCGATGGATGCGAGTTTCTTGGTAAGTTCATCGTCTTCAGATAGAATAAATGCTGGCGCGTCCGAAGTTCTGTCTGCGTCAAACGGTTCAATTGGCATTCCTGACAGCTCATCGAAGAATTCCTCGTCATCTTCGGCATTGAGGAACTCGGTGAATGAGCGCGGAAGCCGCGACTTTTGCGCGTGCTGGCCATCCATCGCGCGTTTGTTTAGAAAATGTGCCGACTCTGAGACTCGAATGATGAGACACGGCTCAACCGCGTCCAGCATGGCTCATGTTACCCGGTGCTTTTCAGAGTACTTGATAAACAGAGGCTCATTGTGGGCGATATTAACGTCCTATCGGCATGAGCTGTGACGGCTAGATGTACAGAAAAGTGACCTCTCGTTCCGCATTGGATTTCTTCTTATCGCCGCTATTTTATGCATGTTTGCCATCCGTTATGCATCCATTCCTAATTGGGTAATAATTCGTCCCCGAAGGCTATGAAAAATACTCAAAAAATTTTGGGGTTGGCGGGGACAAAAAAATCTCCCGGGGGTGACTCGAACACCCGATCTTAGGATGACAATGAACCGTTACAGTCCCACGCCTTACCAGCTTGGCCACCGAGAGTTTTTACGCCGTGTCCAATAAGGTTTGTGATCTCGAGATTTAGTACAGGAAAGACACTGCTCCCGTAGCAGCTGTAACGGCGGCTGTAACTATTATCAGGTAGAAGGTTCTCTTGCCACATGTTCTAGGGGTCTCCATGAAGAGTGCGCACTAAGTTGATCGAATGGATTGCTAACGCCTGAGCCTGGGTAAACTCGTGAACGTTCATTTTGATATCGCTTTTTTTTGATCCTTTTCCTTTCTATCTTCGTTATATTTTCTCAGTCCCCCTTGTGTTTCTAGAAAAAAATTCTCTACGTGTTCATATATACGATGTCAATTGAATTGTCGTATAGTTATAGTGTGACCACTTGAGATTCACCAAGAAACCAAAACACTAAAGTATCCACTAAAGGTAAGCAGAGAACTTACCAAAAGTACCCCATAGCCCAGCCAGTCGAGATTCAGATGAAGAACAGCTCCCCACACTAACAGGAGGTAATCATGTCACCTACCAATCGTACCCGAGGAAGATCAACATCCTGGCCGATGTCGCTCTGCGATAGGTCGTTTCAGGGCCCGGGATCGGATTTTCGTGCAGGGCTAGGGCCAACCGGCGCCGACGTTCAGTCACTCATGTACCGGTGCGTGTACGATATTCTTGAAACGTAGAACCAGAAGGCAGCACGTGGTTTTGGGAAACAAAAAAAATCTCGACCACTGTCAAAGTCTACAGGTCTGGCCAGGCGAACTAGATTTAGACCACCGGCGACGTGGAATTGATAGAGATTAACAATGAAAATCTCTCAAAAACTTCAACAAGCCCAGAGCGGCGCTCCCGCAACATACTCGTTCGAGTATTTTGTACCAAAGACTTCGCAGGGTGTACAGAACCTATATGACCGAATGGATCGCATGTACGAACTCGGACCCCAATTCATCGACATTACCTGGAACGCTGGCGGCCGACTGTCGAACCTAACATGTGAGATGGTCCACACCGCCCAGACAATTATTGGCCTCGAGACATGTATGCACTTGACATGTACTGGAATGCCCAAGTCAATGGTCGAAAACGCACTCAAGGAGGCATACAACGCGGGATGCCAAAACATTCTTGCTCTGCGAGGGGACCCGCCTTTGGCGGCCGGTGCGTCTGTCGGCTCTTCCGAGTGGACCCCAACCGAAGGCGGATTCTCGTACGCAAAAGACCTGATTCGGTACATCCGGCTCAACTACGGAGATTACTTTGATATTGGTGTTGCAGGATATCCAGAGGGGCACCCGGAAGAGGGCGACCCGGATGTACTGATCAAATACCTCAAGGAAAAGGTCGATGCTGGCGCCAACTTCATTGTGACGCAGATGTTCTACGATGTGGACAACTTTCTGACTTGGGTCGATAAATGCCGGGCTGCCGGAATCCATGTGCCTATCATCCCTGGAATCATGCCTATTTCGACATACGCTTCGTTTATGCGACGAGCAAAGTGGTGCGAGATTAACGTCCCAAAGCCGTTTCTCGATGCACTGGAGCCCATTTCTGGCGACGATTCTCTGGTCCGACAAAAGGGAACAGAACTAGTGGCAGGCATGTGCCGTAGGATTTTGGATGCTGGAATCAAGCACCTACACTTTTATACAATGAACCTTGAAAAGGCGACCGTCATGGTGCTTGAAGAACTCAGCGTCATTGGTGCCAAGGCAACTGAGCCGCTCCCATGGCGCAAGTCGTTGGGTCTTGGGCGACACGAGGAGACAGTCCGCCCCATTTTCTGGAAGAACCGCAAGCAGTCGTATGTCACACGCACTCAGGACTGGGACGAATTTCCCAACGGAAGATGGGGAGATTCTAGGTCGCCAGCTTTTGGTGAGCTAGAACGCTACGGTGTTGGTCTTCGCCAAACGCCGGCGAGAGCGATTGAGCTATGGGGCCACCCAGAGAGTATTGCCGACCTAGCCAACCTGTTTGCTAATTATATCGAGGGCAAAGTAAAGAGCCTGCCGTGGTCCGATGCTCCGATCTCTGCCGAGGTCGATACGATCCGATCACACCTCGTCGACCTTAACAAGCGTGGAGTTCTGACCATCAACTCGCAGCCCGCCGTGAACGGAGCAAAGTCGTCTCACCCGGTATATGGATGGGGCCCATCCAACGGTTATGTATACCAGAAGGCGTATCTTGAAGTTCTCGTTTCGCCCAAGATTGTTGACTCGGTCGTTGAAGCGATGGACACGGATGAAAACATCACCTACTATTGCGTCAACGCCAAGGGCCACCTACGGTCTAATGCACCAGTAGATGGACCAAACGCGGTAACCTGGGGTATTTATCCCGGTAAGGAAGTTATCCAACCGACAATTGTCGAAAAGGTATCATTCCTGGCTTGGAAGGACGAGGCGTTCCGCCTTGGTGCTGAATGGGCCGCTTGCTTTGAAGAGCGGTCGCCATCGCACACGCTGATACAGGATGTTGTCGAGTCGTGGTACTTGATAAACATTGTTCACAATGACTTCCAAGAGCCAGCAGCGATCTTCAAGATCTTTGACGGGCTTGAGGCTATTCATTAAAGTGGCATTTAGCCACGCTATTTTTGTTATGAGTTATGACTCGCTAGCGCCTCAACGCGCTGGCCTAATGAGCGTACGCCGGAATTTCTCAACGAAATCGATCTCCCCTGAAGCAGCAATGCCATGGTATTTGATTCCGTCGTATTCAACACACGCATGGATGTTATGATATTTTGCATGATATAGCACCCTCTCAACCGGGTCTTAGAAAAAGACAAAAGATGTAGATCAACTAAAACAACAGAATTTGTGCATCAATTCTGTTAGCAGAAACAAAAATGCAATTAATATGTCTTAAACTAGAGTCGGACGCGCATCATCCGAACTTGTGATCGGCTTAGACACTGCTAGATCGAGAATAAAATCTCATGAGATAGTAAACTCGGCAACAGAATCATGATTTGATAGCCTCTTGTTCATGTTTTCCAGTGATAGATTCAATACTTTTGCTCGATGAAGTGGTCACAGGGTCGTGTTTCGGCGGCTGAAACTGATTGCGTATTTCCTCAAGCTCTTGCCTCAGAGTATCCGAAACCTTATCTAGTGGAATAGAGTCAATGAGGCGAACTGCCACGTCACCTTCAAGCTTTCCCTCCTTTCTCCCTGGACCATTGAGATACAGAAGCCAGCGTGCCGTCTGGATCTGTCCAGGTGTCACGCCTCCACTCGTTTCTGGAGCTCGCGACGCACGCACAAATGCAGTCGCGCTTACTTTTGAGGCCAGACGCGATATTTTGTCAAACGATTCCCGAAGATCATCAAATTGGCCGAGCTCTGAGCTAGAATGCATTCCTTCCAAGGCATTGGCGGCGCTGATTAGTTTGTTGTAATTATTATAAACTAGCGTCTTTTGTTCACTTTCTAATTCCCGTATTTCATTCACCAGCTCATTTTCCGTCCTTACAAGCGTCCTCAAATCTCCTTCACGAATGAGGTTTTTCACATATTCGTCCGCAGAGACTGCCTTGTCAACATCTCGCTGCTGCTGCTCTTCTGTCTCCGACGAGGCATCGCCACTCCTCGACGGTTCGTCGCTTCCCCCACTGTCTTGTTGCTGTAGTTTGTAAAACTCACGCAATGCTTTTCTGCGTCTAGCAGATGCAGATGTAGATGTCGTGGCCATGCTATGTTGGACCCAAAGATTTAGAATCCTAGCTCCAACCTAATACTTGATTCAGCGGGGGTATACGGCTGAGCGCATATCTCGCATGTGATGTGATGTCAGAAAGCAGTAAATTCTATGACTTTTTATTTCAGAAACAGATCTATGTGTGTAAAACTCTACAAAAGAAAGCATGTAGCACGAGGGATAGCACTTATGAGATCCACAGAGAAGAAGTGCTTCGAAGCGAGGCGCTATCGTCGATGTCTGCAAGACCGATATCACCATTAGAATCCATTGGAGTTAGTCCGTCGCGTATGCTTGATTTGCGACGACTCAGCAAAGGTAGACGGTCTTCGCCAAGATCCTCAATTCCAATGGGTGATTGGCCAACTGAAGACGTGCGTGATATTGTTGGCTCGAGCCCGGTTCGCTCTGTGCTATGGGTGGATAGTTCTCGACTGTGGTGTTCCGAAATATGTTCAGCATGGGGAGTGAGGGTGCCAATACTCGGACTCGGTCTACCATTTTGTTGATCAACAATATCAATAGACGAGGCAAGGCTCTCTTGGCGAGTGGGCCTGCGGCCACGGTCATCCAGCGGGTCAACCTCTGATGGACGACGCAATGAAGACATGCTACTTGTCCCACTGTCACCAGTACTCAGATAGCTTCGCTGCGATGACTCAAGAGATCTGGTGGAAAAAGTGTACTGGGTTGGGTGAAGTACTGCCGTATCAGGGCCGGTGCTAAAGGGGATTGTCATGACGGAATTAGCAGACGAGTCCGTGTGTACAGAGCCAGCATACGACGACGACGAGTCAGACGTGCGATGAGGGTGTTCAACATCAGAAGAGCTCTCTTGCTGTTGGAGCTCAAATTCATGGTAGCGCTGTTCGTACGATTGAGGGCTATCATTGACGGCCTCACCATACTCTGGGGGTGGAACGTTGAGGACTATAGCAGCGTCAGGAGGAGCCACATCTGCCTCAAACGGCGGCGGTGCAACGGAAGGCTTTCGGAGTAAATGGATGGGCCGTAACATATGGTCGTCAGACTCCCAATTCAAAGAACCAGTTGGTAAAGGGAGGGCCACTGGAACCGTGGAGCTGGATGCAGTGGTCAGCACACTCGGTCGTCGTGGGCAGTATTCTGGAAGCATAAGGTTCGCAGAAGTACAGTGGTTGTCCAGCAAACTTATGGGAGAATCAATAGACACTTCATAGTACTTTCTTTTTTCCGGATTCTCTGGGTCTACCTTAGAGAGCCGGAACACGATCTTAATCCAGTGGTGGATCTTGATATTCTCGTACGAGGTGTTTGCATGAAGTTGGTACTTTTTCAGAGGAAACGACTCTGGAATCTCTACCTGGTATTCGACCTCTGTCGCACACAGCACTTCATCCCCCACCCATTCATCCAACAAGGTGCCGCTATGACCATCTTTCGGTATTTGTTCGTGCAACATAAACTTTCGCGACGGCTCAATGCGGTGCACCTTTTTATTCCGGCAATAGTACTCAATGTTCTCCGTGACGTAGATGCGAACT
Source organism: Tardiomyces digboiensis (assembly GCA_030570855.1). Lineage (NCBI taxonomy): Eukaryota > Fungi > Ascomycota > Dipodascomycetes > Dipodascales > Trichomonascaceae > Tardiomyces > Tardiomyces digboiensis. Next base: position 5,914 of record JAJLWU010000017.1, on the reverse strand, counting down.
CGATGACATTTGATTTTTGCCATGGGGGCAAACTTTATAGCAATGGGAATGCGGGTTCCCAGAGGAAACGCCTTGCCAGCAATGACAATCTCGTAGTGAAGTTGGTCCTCCCATTCCCTTGAAATGGCGATTGGCTCACTGGATTCCAGGTTGTTGTCAGAAGCTGCTCGAACAATCAGTACCTCTGTGACTCCGCTCATGTTAGACTTGAAGGTACCAGGGCGTTCAACCAATCCTTCTAGGGTATACTTTACCGAGCCAAAATTGGCTGATATCGTTTCTGGGAGCGACTGAGGGATTGGCAGTTCAAAGTTATAGTAGTACTCGCCCGGCTCAAACACGCGGTATCCCTTTTGCTTTGTGTCGTGCTCATGTACCTCTGCCTTTGAGAAACTCCGGTGTGGCCCCAACGAGAGCCCGGAGAAGCTGCTTTGTGACGAGCTCGCTGGTGCAGGACTTGCCGCTCGACGAAGACGGTTTGCCAGGCCCTTGATACCACTGCTGGCTGCACCAGCAATCGATGGCGCACTAAGCGAATCGGTGGATCCCGATCGCTTGCGCCCTGTCCGGGCCCCCTCCACTGCCAGATGCAGCGACCCCGAAGAGCCAGTCCGATTATGGCTGGTACCATTTATGATTGAAGACGCAGGCGGTGTGGCAGTTCCACCTTTGCCATCCTTGTATGGTTTAACGAGATGAGCACCTGATGAATATTCTGCCATAGGAAAGGTTGCATTGAAAAAGGGCCACACATGCGAATGAATCTCTTCGCGCTCAAATGTCTCGTTCTTCTTTGGAGGAATGCCCTCGGGCCACTCTGTACGGGTAACGCCCTTGAAAGTGAGCGTTATTGCCTTTACTTTGGTTGGCCGCGATGCTCGCAGTATCAATGAGCCTCTGAGCATTGCCGGAGGTCGTTCAGAGAACTCTGCCTGAGTGAACCCTCTCAGAAAGATGACTGGCTCTGCGAGTACTATTGACATCGATAGGCCACCGCTACTCGACAACTGATTCTCCATTCCATCCATCCCGTTCTTGAGAGCTTCCAAAGGAAACAGTGGTGATGGTGCCTGGCGTTAGTTCTCTCGTAAAGCCTGCCGTTAACTCGCGCATGAGCCTGCTCGGTCGCTAGCTCAAGGCTGCAGCGGTAGCTACGCTTAGCTGTAGTTGATATTGTATGTAAACACCATAGCAAAACCACAAAATCTCATTCATGTCCATAACTAAAACCTTACTTCACGACCACCTCGGCTCGCGCCAAAGGCCGCTACCAACAAGGTTAACCGATCGCAGATTCAAACATGCACTTACGCCGTTACGAGTCATGTTGTTGTATCCTGGAAGATGACTCGATGCTCCTCAGCTGCTGCCAGACAAGCGTCCCGTGAGGTTCTACAGGATCTCACTCTCCAATTTGGATTGATTCAGGATAGTCGTTCTCAATGGAAGCCCGCAATATGAAACAGTTTAGCGCACCTAGCCCACTTATCCTGCAAATATAAGATCAACCGACAACAACGAACCCGCCGAAATCTATCAGCGTCCCCTCAAACTTCTCCCGTCTACAACTTTATGTCCCAAGCGGTTATCCGGCAAGCCAGAGTCGAGACGCCGCACTATCCACACAGAGGCCTGGGGATATGCATGTCACGGGGTGTCCCGTACCCTATACATTTTCCACCCAAAAAACCGCTGCTTATTGATACCGTCTGTGTTGCTTGTGATTAGTGACGAGCGGTTTTGGTCAAGAGGGAAGCTAACATATAGTATATAATTTAGATAGTATGGGATTATGGCCAGCTACGGTCTCCTTGTTGACCGTTACCACTCAGAGCGCGATAACGTGATTGCCGAACCAGGCGATACTACCCATATCCATATAACCCCGCGAATTTGCGATAGATATTTCCACGGCTGTGACTCAGCCCACTCGTTTCTTGTAAGGGCCATGTCACCGGCCCTGCCTATACGCTCAGACCACACGACAAGCCCCACAGTATCGAGCCGCTCAGCGGCATAACAGAAAGCCGGTTTTTGTAAGCCGGGACGGAATCTGTGGCCAGTTTGACTTGGCCGAGCCATGTACCAAAGGCAAATGTCGCTGTTTATAGATATTCTATCAAGGGGTCTCTGTTCGTTTTTGCCTAAAGCCGCGACTGATGGATGCTGATGACCGTTGCAGGCCGGGTCTGGTGTTTTGAGCCCTACCTTGGCCGCAGTAGAGCCTGACGTTAGTGTTCTTATATCAGCGATTCCAGAGTCATCTAAATATGTTAGTTGGCGGGTTCAGTAATGCAATAACGCCCCGGCTGTGTGTGTCCAAATACCCGCTGTCAACCGATAGATCGTCACCGCATTGGACAGACATGCATTGCCATTTACTAATTCATTTACTAACCAGGGTCCACTGTATTCAAGACGAGGGACTAGCGATGGCTCGTTCGTGACGTGCCCACCAGGTGTCCTGCTGTGAGTGACTGCGTCATACTGAGTCCAGCTTGTGTTGCTACTTCGAGGAGATCATTCTTGCTGTCAGCCAAATTATGGTAAAGGTCCATTTTTCTGAGACAGCTCACTTTGAATGTACTGAATGGATTAATCCATTGAACTAGCTATCATCCAGCTGAGACTTGTAATAATTCAGTTCAAAGAACTGGCATTTGACTACCCGCTGAGAAATCTGTGATAAACTGTCAATGACTGAAACATAGGAGATAACTATGCCGCGCTCGATGGTTTATTTTCTGCGCTGACTTCTACTGCCAGACTTGGCATAATTACCGATCTGCGCGGAGGTAAGAATAAATGGAGCTGTCTCGAATCGGTCAAGGCTGTCAGCGGCACGCTAACGAAATGGCTACTTTGAAGTTCGGCACAATAAATGGCAAGCGTAAGCATTGGAATGTGTTGATCGTATAGGAACGTGGGACGCGAAGCGGATTAACATCATTGATTCTTAATAAAATACCGGCATATAAAGCGCTGATTTTGTAGCGTATTTCTTCCAAACGAAATGATCAACGAGACTACTGGATATCAATGGCTGAAAAAAGATTTCAGTATGTATCCAGAATTATCGACCGTGACTTCGTTGGAAGAAATACTGCATGAAACAGATGAACAATTAATGCAATACCTTGAGCCAGAAGAATCGGTAAAGAGTTATTTTGGTCCCGTTAGATTGAGAATCGATAAACTAGAGGCGATTCGAGGTGCTCGGAGTTAAAAGGAGGCAAGATAGTCACAACAAGATGGGGGATATTCAGACTCTTACTCAAGCTCAAATCGACAGTTTCGAGCCAACAGAAGAGGAGAGAGTGCACGCCAGATACATAATTGCAATACGTTTGGTTACATCGAAACTCGAAACGCTTGATCCCGAAATCCGTAATAAATACTACTGCCGTGCGTGTCGTTCATAGGCGAGTATGTCTCGTCACCGAGATTGCTAGACCTTTGTGCGGCAGTCAAGTTTCTGTGAGTCAATAAGCACCAGAACCAACTGCACGCGAGTCTAGTACTGGGACCATGCCAGAGTGCCAGCACGTCACGGGATTTACCTACGGCTAGACATATTTCCTGCAGCTTAAGACTTCTCATAATGTACCGTAATCTCTTTTTTCTCCTGTTTGATAAGTTCTTCAAAAGGTTGGAAAACGATGACCCAGATGCTGCGTTTTCAGTGCATCACTGACTATCTTCTTGACTCTTTGCTAATTTACGAGTCCTGACGAATTGCATAAAACTGTTACCCCTAATATACCGACAAGTTGTAGTTGACGTCTATATGAAATGCAGTGTGTCGGGTCCAATCCGACTTGATCCCAGACCTGCCTGTTGCACTACTGAAAGCATCCATCCGATGCCTAAGGACATTTAGTGGTACTTATCTTTATTTCGTGCTTCGAGAATAGATGCGGATCCCCTGTTGCGAACAGTGAGGCCACTCGGCGAAGTTTCATTAGATATGAATAGCAAGAGGCTTGAAAACCTTGGCCTCAGATAGCCTCGAGTCGACAGTTTAAAGGAACGGATCGGTTCCATTACTCTCGAGACTCTCAATTTTCTTTAAAAAGACAAAAACTCGTTGTCAGCCCTAGGGATTGGGACCACCCAAGTGGTGAAAGCTAGCGATAGCGTCATTACAGTCAAATAGCATGTGTAGCCAACTCCGACGGCTAAATGGCAGGAGGCAACAGTGGGAAAGACATTAAAGAAGCAAGTCCACATCCAAGTCTCCTCTCTTGAACTTATCCACAAACTTGTGCTGACTAAATGTCGAATCGGGATAGATTAATGAATGGTCTTGCGCTCACCCACAATGATAAATATGGGCATACCATTATTGACATTTTAAGATGTGCCAAGTATACGAACTTTATGCCACTCACAATATTGCACAAGTTCCTAACTCAATTTTGACAATCAGGGTTCTTAGAATGGAACATTATGGAAAATTTCAGTCTTTCTGTTTCCAACGCATTTCGGCGGTGGTAAGTGGAAGGCTGAAACTATCATCAAAGAATCGTACATGTTGTCTTACCAGACTGGGTAGGACAGAGACTACAGCGGCCACAGCATTTACTACAACATTATGATATGGATGGTCCCTAATGCTCCGTGATAAAAACTCCCCTAATGGCTCAATTAATTGATAAGACTAAGGGTACTGAAATACTGAATTCGGTGTTGGCTGTATATCCAGAGTTATTGACCGTGACGTCTGTGGAAGACGTACTGCGCGAGGTTGATGTTGCGTTCCAGATATATATCGCTCCAGAGAAATCAGTTAAATATGGATTTAGTCCTGTTAAGTTGAGACTTGACAAAAGGCATGCTATTCTAGGCTCGATGGTTTGGCTAGGAGAGAGGGGAGTCCACGAATTAGGGGAAGTTTAAAGTCACCCGGGCTCAAATCGATAGTTACGAGCCAACGAAGGAGGAGTTAGTTTGTGGAAGATATATTTTGGCAAAAGGCATATTATCTGAAAAGATCGACAAACTCTATAGCGAGAAATAACGATAACGTTGATTGAATTTAACGAGTCTCAAAGTTCGACAGAGACATGAGCGTAGTACGCAATAGATTAGCAGGCCAGGATTCTGGGCAATTTGTGCATATATGCGCGTCACCTTGCAATTCATCTTACCCTACTGAACCTTGAAACTTGTGCCCGACGTGGTAACAGCGTCAGCGACACGGACACGTATTTTCAAGTGCACCAGTAACAATGGTATGTTGCAGCACCGCTCGATTCATTAGATTTTTTTGCTAATATTTAGTCTGGTTCCAGCACTCAAGTTCCGGGTGGCCCCCGATCTGCTATCAGGTATGTGGGAAGAACTGTATCTGGATTGAAGATTGAGGAAAGAGTGAGCAAATGCAAGCGCGACCACGATTGGAGGCGTCTAAGACGAAAGCGCTCGTATTGAAAAGTGGTTTGGTTTCTAATTATTATGGGATGGATGCGTGGGCACGTGTGGACTAGCTGCAATGCAACTTTGCTCTAGTGTCTCACATAAAATTGGTCTACGGGATGTACCACAACAATAATGGGGCCAGATTTGGTGAACTACACATTGATTGGTGGGGGCTTATAGTTCTAAGTTGTTGCGTTTGCTACTGGGAGCGAACCAAACTATTCTCCTTCAGGAATTTCCAACTTATATTGGGGGCAGTGAAGATGGTAGTACCATCAGTATTCAGTATGTCAAAATAAGTGGAAGACGGTGCTAATGACAGACGTAAGGCGAACCAGGATCGCCAAGCCGCTGCTGCGGCCGAGCGCCCACCCTCGACTCGTTCGGCTGGTGCTGGTGGCTCATCAAGTACCATGCTCAAGCTTTACACAGATGAGGCTTCGGGTCTGCGTGTTGACCCAGTTGTAGTCATGGTTATGGCTCTAGGGTTCAT
>JAJLWU010000016.1:0-58216 GCA_030570855.1 Tardiomyces digboiensis | reverse complement strand
ATGCACCACACTTTTACGAGCCAGTCCATGCTCCCAGAGACACAGCGATCGCGCTTGTGGTCAATTACGGCACTGTAAACTCTCTGTTGATGTCCCGTCAGCTGCCATTTGCACTCTCCAGTTGATATTGTCCACACTCGCACCGTAGTGTCGTAGGATCCAGATACAACTGTGTCGCCGTAGCCCGAAATGGCACGGACGCTGTTGGAGTGGCCCCTCAGAGACTGAATAAAAAATGGGTCATTCCTTTGTTCTTCAATCGTCTGTGGAAGGTATTTAGGGTCATTAGGTCCCGGGAGTCGCCACATGCGCAATGTCGCATCGCGAGACCCAGTAACAATGATTGGGAACTTTGGGGCCACGACTGTGTTGCCCGTTTCTGGGTCCACAACCTTGGCAGGCTCAATCACGTCCAGGCATCGAACCGTTGACGTATGCCCGTAGAATATGTGCGTGCATTTCTCCTTCTCAATGTCCCACACGCGCACCGTCTTGTCAGTAGATCCTGAGATGAGAGTATTTTTGTTGTAATACTTGAGAGCCCACACACCGCCCTCGTGGCCCCTAAACCTTGTACGTAGTTGTCCTGTCTTTGTGTCATAGACTGAAATGGTGTGGTCATCCGAGCCCGTGACAATCCTGTCATCATCGAACTGAAGGCATGTCACCACATCCTGGCCGTGGCCGCGGATCCTCAAATGGTGCGGTCTCGACTGAGGGTCCATCCAGTTCTTTGAAATAAGATGCTTTCTTCGGTACACAGCCTTGTAAACGTTTATGCCATCTGGAATAGCACTTGAAAATGTATCATTGTTTCCATCTCTAGCCGCTAATGCAGTCTTTCCCCATGACGTATAGTCCCACCGTTCTTGGACTGCTCTGTCTAGATCACCTGGCTGAAGCGCAAAATCATCTTCGTATAGTCGGTGTCTCCATACCCACTCTGACGAATCGACAATCTGCCTCCACGTGCGCGAGACCTGTGCAGCCATGCAAAGTGTCTTGTGATCAAGGTAGCTCAAGATGTTGTACGACAACTCCACCGGTAGCAGGCCGATGAAATCGACCCGTAGCGACGGCATTACGATGCTCGACACTAGTGACAGCGCCGAGCGGTCGCACCGCTGCAACATCTTGTAGATCACGTACCTGCTGTTAGTCGGGGTTGCACAACATGAAAAGTAAACAAAGAAAACAAACTACTCACTTCTTTATAGGTTCCGGCAATGTGTCAAACGTGCTGACGAGCCCCGGAATGGCGTCAAGAGTCGCTGTCATCTGAGGCGAAACCTTATCATCAAAACAAAGGGGTACGTCACTCGTGATGGGCGACGCCGATGGCGACGGCAAAATCATCCCCTCGTCCGTATTCATCATTTCGGCATCATCACTCTCGCTTGCAGTACCTCCAAAAGTGTGCGCCTTCTTTGCAGACGGAACCTTGACGTCCTCAAGCTGTACTGAAGCCCGTTTCAGCGGACTCGTGGGTCGGCCGCCGCCGCCGGCGACGCTTCCAGACATGTCCATCTCACTATCAGAGCACTCTGGCGACTCTGCAACCGCCAGCATCGCACTCTTGTTGCTACTTTCCAGAGGTACATCGTCTTCGCGGAAGTAAACATCGACTCCGTCGTGACAGAACTTGAATCGTTTCAAGTAGTGAGGTGTCTCTTGGTTTCGCAGCGGATATTCTGGTCGACCAGCAACTTCCGCAGCATGACAGCGGCCGGCGCGCTTTTGCCGAACAACATCAACAGCAGGCGGCGTCATATTACTCAGCACTGGCGACTGGTCCAAGCTCCGCAAAATCATGGGCCCTTTGGTCGCTCAAACGCTTATTTGACCTGGTCCTCCCCCACGGTTCTATTAGGCAGCGTGTCTCGGCAGAAAAATCGACAAAGAGCCTATAGTTGCGAGATTCTTGTCTTGCCCTCACAAATCAGTGTGAAACAAGGCTCGAGACTTTGTGTGCGAGGCGCTATTAAACGCTTGTACAACTCTGCAGCCACCGCCGTTGTCTATAGTAAGCGCTTCTAGTTGCCGTCGACACACGCCTTAACACAGCGCTCCTCCTGGCCGCTATTTGTATGCACTTGTGTGGATTCCCCCTCGTAGGACTCGACCCGTTTCTGGTACTGTCACCGGAGCGTCAGCTATGCCGCAGTCGGTGCCGCTTTTTTGTTGTTTGTTGGTTTCCCGCTCAACCTAGTCCGATTTGTATTTCAGCTCGTCTGCGGCGGGAGAGCCTCTGACCCTCGCCCGCGTCTTAATAAGCCGTGCGGTGCGGGTACTTTTTTTCTCCTGTCTGGTGGGGTTTTTGTGTTTTTGTGTGTTTACATGAGTGCCGCTGCCCAGTAGTGCCTTGCATCACAGTCGTTTTGAACCAGGAGCACTATGTGAATCTGGAGTACGTTATGAAATAAAACAGCTCCGACAAGGGTATGTGACGAGGCTTGTGACGAGGTCTGTGACGGGGTCTGTGTGACGTCCCGTGTACAGGTCATTTTGGTGTTACGTACCTAGCTTTGGGTTAGCACAAATACCTTGCAAATCTCAAATCTCACAGATGGCCACTGTTTGAAACTCCCATACCTACCAACGGTGGATCTCACAGGGAATGTGTTAATGCATGCCATGCGGATATATGCAACATTCATGCACATTGCGTCAAGGCACGCTGCCTCGACTTGACATTTTGGGCCGGCTTTGTCGGGCTCTTGTGGCGAGTTTTCACGGCACTTTATATTCTTGCGCTGATTACTGCAGTGGCTGCTGTTTCAGGCGTATTGGTTAGAAATGATTGTTAGGTCGTAAGTTGTTTGTTTTCAATGCTAGGTCATTTCTGCCCGGAGAGTTTATTGCCCTTAGAAGTTGGATCAATTACCAAATGTAGAGTGTACTCGTGCAAAGCTCCATTCTGCTTATTTCCGGCGGCGTTGGTATCTGGTTTAAGCACGTGTCTCTTAATGCTAATCGGCCAGCTACGAGTTGGGCCGCATTTGACACAACAAATCACTAATTTCAGTCGGCCAGCGGTTCAATCGTTGCGGACCATGGCTGCCAACAGAATGCTGTGCCTGCGAGCATTGAGTAGTGTTGTTTCTCGACAAAAAGCTATTGGACAGCGACCCAAGCTCATCAAGTACTTTGGCAACACAGCCTGCATGTCTCTTCCTCACTTCACAACCAAACGATTATACAGTAGCGACCCGAATCCATCTCTCTCAATTGATGAGTACCATCGCTTGTCCGATCATGCTCTCGAATATATTGTCGAGTCTTTTGAGGAGCTCTCAGAGGATTTTCCCGAAGTGGATATTGACCTCGCCGTATGTGCCACTATGACGAGAGCTGAGATCCAAGAATCTTTTTGTCCTTTTGGCTCTACTGCTAACCTCAGCAAGGCGTTTTGACGTTGGTACTCCCGCCCCACGGCACCTATGTAATAAACAAGCAGCCGCCAAACAAGCAAATATGGCTCTCGAGCCCGATCTCGGGACCCAAAAGGCAAGTCTAACAAGATTCGTGACTTTGACTTTTTATGCCAAAATCGCCAAATGTGACGCAATTAAAAGCTGACCACAGATATGACTGGGCCGATGGAAAATGGGTCTATTCAAGGGATAACTCTACGCTTGGCGACCTGTTGAGACAAGAGACCCGCGACCTTATCACTGATCCTGCAGGCCACCCGCCTCTTGAGCTATCAGAACTTAAATAGAGTTGGACTCTGAAACTTGAGTAATTCCATTTTGTACATAAATAACCCTAAAATATTTAAAATATTACAACGGGAGCGGCTTTGTCTGGCGTTCGAGCCACGCAAGTGCAAGACCATCGTCTTTAAGGTAGGGACGCAGCGCCGTTGCAACCATAGCGTGGTAGTCGTTGATCCATTGTTTCTCCTCAGCGGTAAGAAGCTTGAGGTCCATCAAATTTTGACACAGAGGCACCTGGGTGATGGTCTCGAAACCAAAATACTTGACGCCGCCAAAGTTAAAGTCGGTCTTGACCTCCTTGACGGTGATAAGGCTCTCAATCCGGATACCGTAGCGGCCATCCTCGTAGTATCCGGGTTCATTGGAAATAAGGTGGCCAACCTTGAGCGGCACTGCCATATAGCCCGGTCGGAAGCCAATACCGACCGGTCCTTCGTGGACATTAAGGAACGACCCCACACCGTGACCGGTACCATGGCGGTAGTCGAGACCATAGCGCCACAGATGCTGGCGGGCAAATGTGTCGAGCATGTAGCCATTTGCACCCTCCGGGAATACAGCCGTCGCCAGTGAAATATGGCCCTTGAGTACCAAGGTGTAGGCACGGACTTCCTCGTCAGTCGCAGTACCAAAGTGGTGGGTGCGAGTGGTATCCGTCGTACCCATATCATACTGTCCACCACTATCGAGAAGATAAACCTGGTTTAGTTTAACCATCTCCTTGCTATCTGTCGCGGGCGCATAGTGAATCACAGCTGCCATGGGTCCAGATGATGAAATAGTGCTGAATGAAAGTCCTTGGAAATGCTCCATCTCACTGCGGAACTCGAGAGACTTTTGCGCAGCTTCATAGTCGCTAATTTCAACCCCATCGTGGAGCGTCTTGTCGAGCCAAGCCAGGTACCGAGTAACTGCAGCTCCATCCAACACTTGAGACAGCCTGGCACCTTCGAGCTCAACGGGATTTTTGACCGCCTTCATGGCTTCAACAATAGACGGAACCTGAGACACATTGTCAGCACCACCAAGCGCCTCGATCATGGCCCACGACGCAACGTCTGGTACAAGTAGCTTTGTCTGCTCAGTAGATTTGGCGGCCGCATTCAATGCCTTGACATGAGCACCGAGCTTAACGGCATCCTCAAAAACAGACTCGTATGGCTTAACCTCCACCAAATCCCCGAGATGCTTGGTTACGGCCTCGGGCACCTTGTTTTGATCGATGTACAGCGTTGCCTTGTCAAGGGTTACTAACACATACGAGAAAAACACTGGGTTAAACGCAATGTCTGTGCCACGCAGGTTGAGCAGCCATGCGACATCGTCAAGAGCACTCACTACAAATGCGGTGCCTTTTGCCTTTTTGATCTCCTCCCGCAGCTCGCTCAGCTTGTCGGCCACCGATTTGCCGGTGTATTTTTCATCCAGCACAAACACTTTGGCATCTGACCGCTTTGGCTGGGAGCTTCCCCACACCTCGTCAATAAGATTGTCTTTGACGGCAACTATAGTACCAGTGGCACCCTCGCTCTTGAGGGTGCTTTTGATCTTCTCAACAATTGAGTAGGAAATGAACTTGGGATCAACACCAATATTGGCCCCATCCTTGGCGGCCTCCTTGGCGACCCATGTAGTCCACGCAGGCACTCCTTTAACACCCTGCTTAAGGAGCTCCCAGTTGTCGTCAAGCTGCTTTCCTGCCTGTAGAAAGTATCGTCCGTCAGTCGCCAAAATTGCCTTGTCCTTGCCAACAACGGCAGTGCCGGCCGAGCCTGAGAAACCAGAAATGAACTCACGTCGGTTGTCAGCTTCACTAGTGTATTCACTGTTGTGTTCATCCTGTGTGAGCACAATATAGTATCCGATCTGGTGCTGGTCAAACTTGGCGCGCAGGGCTGCCAGCTTGTCAGTTGTGGCTCCAGTCATGCTGTTGTTGTTGTTGTTGTTGTTGTTGGTTACAGGTGCTCTCACTACAAATTGTAGTCGGTCTCTCAACAATTGGTTACCAATACGTAGTCGCATGCGCTGCCGGCTTTCCACGGCCTTTAAATGATTGGATTCAACCCGGTTCTGTAGTGCCGTGTTAAACAGTTTGCGATAGCGCCGTTCGTACGCCGCCGTGCGCCGTACCACCACCAACCTTGCCGTCTAAAATTACGTGACAGACAACGGTGCTTCTCTGTGCCATGTTTTACAATTTATTCGGTCTTGATAATTATTAAATTATTGTATAGCGTTCGAAAGAGCTCTATTTTGGGCTACTACGGGTTGAACAAATGCGACCGGCGGCGGCACTCTGGCAGTTTTGCTCTGTGCAGCGTTGGCTCATAAAATCAGTAAAGATTCAAGGTGGATCGCTCATTTAACGGGAATGGCGCCGACGAAATAGTAGTACAAGTAGTAGTACAACGTAGCCGTAAATTATTGACAAGCATGCCACCTCCAACGCACTTCGGACCCCGATGTTCACAGATTAGGCCATGCTATATCCCATGCCATGGCACCTCTGTACCTGAGCAGCAGAGTTTCTAGCAATTTGACTTGTTAATGGCATTGTATGGTAATTTATGCAGGCTATGGCAGCGACTCGACGATCTCCACATACTCACGATAGCGGATACCTGACTTGATACCCTGGTATCGCGTAACAGCAACATCACAGGTCGATGGAACGCCCGCCTTCATAGCCAGGTGCTTGAGTGTCGTCTTTTGATCCCAGCCCTGCTCAGCAGCGACATCGGGCAAAAACGTGGCAGACGTCCTTCGGCCGTTTCCTGTCGTGAAAACGCCCTTGACACCATGCTTGCCAACCTCCCAGTCTAGCGGATTGGACACTTTCTCAAATTGGCTGAGAACTGTCACTGCACATTCCAGATGATCGAGCTCCCCTCCAGAGATGGCCGGAAATCGCGGGTCCTGCAATCCTGCAATTAACGAATACTGCTTAATACCCCTCTCTAAATCTTGGGGCTCAAACGTTCCAATGCATCCCCGCAACTCGCCTTCTTCCGTCTCTTGAGACGGGTCCACCGTGTTCCAGGTTACAAACAAAGGCGCTTCACCTGTAATGACTCTGCCGGGTATCGCCTCCAGGAATTCAGATAGCGTTCGTGGCTTTCTATTCTTGAGATGCGCTACAAGTGCATCAAATGCATACGCAGCATAGGCCTTTATCTCTCCAACCGTCATTTTGCTTGTATTCTGCAGACTTCAATCAGACGCCACTGATATCCGCGGGGAACTTCAGCCTTGTCAGTTACGTTTAAGCGATGCCTTTTGTCGCAGAACGTTGCATTTCCAACGATTCTATACGAGCCTCACTGCCACCAATACGGATCCAAAAGTATAGTCAAGCGACGACAAGACCAGTACTTGACAGCTAACGTACAACAGGCTGCTGAGTACCGTTGTTAGTGGCTCAACGGCGACGACGATATAAATGGACGCAGATACGCTGGTAAAGCTGCTACAGAATGTGGCACTCAAGGCGGACGACCGTGACGGTGAGATTGTGGAATTTAGCGACGAAACGTGGAGTAAAGTGTTTTCAGGCAAATTGCTGGGTGATGCCTTGGCCGAGCTCGACAAGTTGGCCAATTCTACACTGAATGACCTCCAAGGTATTCCAAACAGGAGAATGGCAGATATTGAGAACGATAGGTCACTTTCGCATGTTCACGGCGTCATGGAGAATGAGATCAAGGAATTGTATGAAAAGCGAGCGGCTCTAGACGATTTATGGCTTATTCATAGCGGTTTTGGAGAAGTGGACGCATTGGAAGACTTGGGTGAATTTTCCTCAGCTCTGGACTCTCTGGGGACGGCAACAGGCAAGCTCAATGCCTTTAAAACAAAATTGCCGAGGGCTCTAGTCGGCGGTGACATGCTTCTTAAAGCAGAAAAGAGCAAAGAGTCGATACAAGCGAGAGTATATAATCTGTGGGAGCAAGCGATTGTATTCGAATCAAGTGCAGAAAAGACAGAGCTGCAAGTCTCTGATGTCGTTGAAGACACGCCATTGAGTAACATTCTACAGGCCATACAGGAGATTGAGCACGCCAAGATAACTGGTAGCGTCGAAAGATTACTGCTTAATATCGAGCAGTATATATTTGAGCCAATCTTATCGCTCAACGTCCAGCAGGCGGAGAAAAGTAATAACAAGCTGATTTTGATCAAAGGCGAGTGTGGTACTGTGTTCGAAGTATTGGATATATTGACGCAGACTATAGAGTATGTCAACGGCGCATTCAAAAACACCTTATCAGAGAGGATTATCAGGCGGTTTGCAACAAGCTTGAAGGGAAAACTAAGACGATCTACGTTTCCAAAACTGTTTCCTGCCAGCGTCGGTGCCTTGGACTTGTTTGAAAAGGAGCTGGACCTTGCTGTACAATTTGAAAAGTTTCTGACAGATGCTGGTTGGTCTCTATCATCACATGAGCTGGCGGACTGGGTGAATGATTTTACATCTGAGTGGGTAGACTGGCGAATGTCTGCATACCTCGAGAGAGTTAGAACTTCGCTAGATGGCATATTCCTGAAATTAGAGGAGATTCCGCCAGAGTTGCCGGCTCCTGTTGAGGGGCCAGGTGTTCAGTCACCGGCAACCCGGGACAGAAATCAAGAGACTGCAGATAATTGGGATTGGAAGGATGACGATGAAGAGCCCGTTCCATCGACTGAAGAAGATCATCACGTTGATGCGGGAGATGACTGGGCTTGGGATGATGATGCCGATGATGTCCCAAAGCCAAAATTGCCCAGCACTGTATCCGGCAACCATTCAGCCCTGGAGAAACCAGTTGGCCAAGCTGTCGCTTCCCATAAAAATCGTCCCTTGGCATACACCACCGCTGTGTCAATTATGACAGATGCGATTCAAGAGTTCTGCAAGGAAATCACTCAACTAGGGCGGCCTACCACCAAGCCCATTAGCCAGATTCTCACTTTGTACCGTGCTCTCTCGCCACTGGCCTATCAAGCCCTCCCAAGTCCGATTGTCATATACTCTGACTACAATCGTCTCGCGAATTGGTTGCTCGAAAATAGTGATTCCTTTGCCCAAGAAGCCCAAACGCTGCGTGACAGCTCTGAGAGAATTCTGCATGACATTATTTTGCAACGACAATATCAGATCTCGACACGACTTCGTGGCACAGATTTGCTGGCGCCTGTAACGCAACACGATGAATATCGACGGGCCGTCGACGAATGCTTGAAAGAGATCGAGTGCCTTGTTACCGAGTGCGATGACTACGTTCCGTTGCAACTTCGGCTTAACATTGTAGGCTCTGTTATGACTACCTTGTGCAGCACCGTGCTGGCCAGTGTGCAGGCAATTCCCGATATCTCTGAAAAGGACTCGGAAAGGCTTGCGTCTCTCATTGAGCACCTTAGCAGTACAGAAAAGTGGTTCCCAGTTGATGGGTCACACGCCGAGTCTGATGACCCAGAAGCTACTATCAATACGTCTATTGCGGCCTACGTGGCCAGTTGGATCAAGCTGCAATATCTTCATGAAATTTTAAAATCCAACCTTACCGATATCCAGTTTCTCTTTGACAGTGGAGCACTTGTTGACTTCACTCCATCTGAGCTCACCAGTCTTATCCGAGCATTGTTTGCGGACAGCGAACATGCACGCAACGCCATCTCTCACATACATACTCACGCTTCAAGGTGAGGATGAACTAGCATTTGCATTACAATAGAAAA
Organism: Tardiomyces digboiensis; assembly: GCA_030570855.1. Classification (NCBI taxonomy): domain Eukaryota; kingdom Fungi; phylum Ascomycota; class Dipodascomycetes; order Dipodascales; family Trichomonascaceae; genus Tardiomyces; species Tardiomyces digboiensis. The sequence goes on along the minus strand of JAJLWU010000016.1, from coordinate 48,779 downwards.
TACACCAAAGTCATGGAGTAAAATTAAATTAATGGTGGCCTATAAAATATAATGCAGACTAGGTGAAATAAGAGAGAAAAAAAAAAAAAGAAAACAGGCAATTCTTTTATGCAACGCCCAATTCTAAAAGACTCTTTGCGGCACCCATGGACGCCGGGGTTCCCTTGACAGCCGAGCTCAGCAGTGCTCCATCCTTGAGCGGACTCGATGCCGGGCCACCACGTTCGCCAGTTTTGACAGGAGTCTCTGTCATGACACCTTTTGGCAGGACAAATAACCTCCCTTCAGGTTCGTTTTTGGTTTCTTCGCCATCGCTATGCTGCTCCTCTACATCTCCGGAGACGGGCGACGGCTGGTCACTCGCGCCACACGCTTTGAGCGAGCTACTAAATTTGCGAATCTCTTGTTCCTTCGGATCACCCAGTCGCGAGAGGGGCAGAGTCGCTTGATTTGTGACAACCTTGTAGTACGCTAGTCGAAGACGAGCGCGCAAGTTATGAACATGCTGTCATTAGTCCCAGTACCAGTATTCAAGAACCGCACCACCTACCTCTCGGGTTAAATGTGCTTTTTGGGGCGAAACTCGTGGAGTCATTGACTGAGGAAGCAACGGCACTGGAGACCCCAGTCGCGAACTGCGTGATTCCTTGGAAATCTATTCGTTAGTTGTATGCCAGTGAACAGCCAAATCAAAACAAATCAGTACCTACCCGTGGCGGTGATGAGGGAATGTCTGGTATCGGGCTACGCCAAAGAGCCGGCCGTTTGTTTACTCGCTTGGCGGCTGAACCGGGAGTGGCCTTGTTTGGGCTCAATTCGCGGAGTGGCCCACGGTCGTTTGTGCACAACATATTTGTGAAAGCGGTCCTTAAAGGAAGCGGTGGTGGTGCAGTCGTGGCCAACTGCGAGCGCAATTGAGAAATGTAAACAAATGAAAGAATGCGCCTGGCAGGCAAGAGGTCTTGCTTGAGATAGGCGGGATGTGTTTATTTCTCTTGGCGACAACGAAGTATAAATTGGAACCACACAGACTTGTCCAACGCTGAGTCCACCCCGCGCTGCGTCCGTCCAACCTTTATGGAATTGTGTGCGAGTCACGTAACTCAGCACCAGCCTGGAATGCATCTACGCAACTATGCAAACGCGCAGTGCTAGGCGGCCCTGCGCGGCACCCTGCAGGGTGAATTAAGCTACGGGCAGAAGAAGAACGGTATCTTCAAGTACAGCTTGATCCCAGTTGGCCACTATAGGACCAAGTAGCAAATAAAATACTAACCAGAGCCAACACAGTTTATAACAAGCTTGTGTCCACCAAAATGCGCACCAGATCTCCCCGACGCGTCCCGTGTTTCACAACACCGTTGGCAGCTGCAGCATGCCAAAAGATCGGCTCGCATAGCGACAGCTCTAGACTGGAGTGAAATGGCGATCATCAGACATTTTTAGTAGCCATATTGTTGAAGCCCAACTCTATTGCTTGACAAGAAATATTCATACCGCGTGGTACAGGCGGAGAATCCCCGCTCTGAGAGAGACACGACATGTAGCCTCACGTCCCTGCACATCAAACTGCACTTCGCTTCGTACTGCGCACAGAGACCTAAAGCAACGCAGCACTAGAAAGCTGCTGGTCACGAAATGGTTATGTCAAACAGTCAAACGAAGAGCAAGTATTAAACCTTTGCAAGCCATGACCCCGTGTATTACAAGACACCTACCTCGCTGAATTAGAAATATTGAAGCTAATTGACGGCGCCAAATAACTATTTGATGGGCCCGGGCACCCTTGTAATCAGATGCACAGAAATGGGATTTGATCGGCGGACCAAATGATAATATTCTGTTACCCAGTTCAGATCATCCAGATTTCAAAGTATGAAGGTTCACTATACTGGATCTGCCGACTGGGTAGCGAACTCGCGAAACGCCACTGGGGCTATCGACGCGACTAAACGCGAGCACCAACGTGTCGCGTGTCGTCGTGACGCGCGCAGATACACTTCGTGTCTCGAGGGCTAGGGCAAGCCAAACCCACAAAGGCTAGGAGTGAATCCAGGCTCTGCTAGACCATATTCCACAGGGTTATAAACAAGTGCACTACCATTCATGCTGCCCTTTACTCAGGCGTGCTTGTATCGTACTCCCGAAGCTTGAACACCGTTTTGCCCAGTTGGCGACTGCGAATTCCGCCATGCTTGTACCACCCACTGTGCTGAGAAGAATTGCTGAGAAGCAGTCGCCAAGGCAGCGACCTTGCCCACCCCGCGAGAATGCACGCAGAAGAATGGGTTCTTTGCTCCACAACAGCTGTTAGTTGCCGCGCGAGATCAGCGAGAAGCATTCGGAATCTGGCATACATCGTACTGCGGAGCAGGAGAGTTTCAGTTGAATGCTTACAAAGTTCACCGGCGCCTGTGTCTCGCCTCTCCAAACGAAACAAAGTTCAAGAAATGATGCATCGCCACCCCCTGATATAGAGCACAGCCGTGCATGTATCCATTCCGGGCCATAGCAGCGCAGCTATTACATCACCGAGCGGGCAGATAAACTGCGTGAGCTATGTCAACGTCTGCAATTGAGACGACGCCCAGCTTATTGAGCTGTCGTAACCAACAATTTAGCCAATTGGGGCTTCTGCCACCTACCGCGATGTATCTTCGCGATATGACATGTAGCCTCGGCCTTTTAGGATGACTTTATCTGAATCGCCCTTGTTGGCACGACTTTTATTGTGGTAATTCTCACGTCCATAGTTTCCGTCCCGACGTCGGCTGCCATATCGTTGGTCATAGCGGTCGTCCTGGTCCTGATCTCTTTCTGAATACGTTCGCCTATCTCTGTCCCGGTCTCTGTCTCTATGTCTGTCTCTGTCTCTGTACCGGTCTCTGTCTCTGTACCGGTCTCTGTCTATGGACAGGTCTCTGTCTCTGTCCCGGTCTCTGTCTCTGTCCCGGTCTCTGTCTCTGTCCCGGTCTCTGTACCGGTCTTTGTGTCTGTACCGGTCTTTGTCCCTGTCCCGTTCTCTGTCCCTGTCCCGTTCTCTGTCCCTGTCTCTGTCTCCCCCTCTGTCTCCCCCTCTGTATCTGTCTCCCCCTCTGTCTCCCCCTCTGTCTCCGTCTCTGTCCGGGCTCCGGTGCCTATCCCAGTCTCGCTGCCTATCTCGAGACTCTTGCCCTCCCATCTCCCTATCAATTGACTGCGGTTTTGTCCCTACACTCTCGTCGGTCTTCTCCTTCGTTGTCACCTGCTTGGCACGAAATTGGAGCTCCCCACAGCGCGTGATTATAGCTTCTTCGCCTTCAACAGGGTGATCATTTTCGTCAACTATAAGTTCACCAAGGCTAGGAAGCCACTTCATGCCATCCACAACTTTGCCAACTACCGTGCATTTGTCGCTCAACCAAGGTGTTGGACACAACTGGGAGTTAGTCACTGCTGCTTAGCGTTATAGACTAGTACGCACCGTGATGAAGAACTGACTGCTATTTGTGTTAGGACCATGGTTAGCCATACACACATATCCAGCGGTATCGAGGTCACACCATCCCAGATTCTCATCCTCAAACTCCTTTGTGTCGTATATAGAGCATCCATCTATTGTTAGCAAGAGCTCGTGGGCAGTAATAGTAACACCAACTTATACCCTGTCCAGTTCCCGTGACAATATCTCCAGACTGAATTATGAACTCTGGAGCAACTATTCGGTGAATTGGCACTCCGCTGTATGATAGCCTAACATTTTGATCTACTGACGAAACGCCCTTCTCTCCACTGCACAGAGCCCTGAAACTAGAGTTAGCTCAGCATATGGTAACCACTACAGAGAACGTACTTTTCCGCGGATTTTGGAACTTGGTCTGCAAACAGCTCGATAATGAGCCGTCCAGAAACGGATCTTGACTCGATAGTTATAAACACTCGAGGATTCGGCATTATGGGCCTGAGAATAGCGTATTTTCTTAAAGTGTAGTCGGCTATATAGTATTATATATGCAACAATTTTGTAAGCGGCTCTGAAGAATTACAGAGTGTCCAATCAAATGTTAATTATTTTCGTCGTAATCGCGGTTTCCGACTATCCGTAGGAAGACTTCTTCAAGGCTAGTGGGGCTGATGGAATAATACTGAATACCCAGTGCCGACTTCTCCTCTTCAAAATATCTGTAGAGAGACGATATTCTGAGATCTTTGGTAATAGGTATCGAGACGCGGATCTGGCCGCGGCACGGGCGATCCTCGAGCTCCGTGCCCGGAAATACTGTGCGAATCTCATCCAACAGCTGGTTAACTTGCAAGTTTGTAGTTCTGGGAGCAGACACACAGATAGCATGAACATGGTATACATGTCCATATGATTCACGAAGGGCATCAGTCTCCCCGACTGCAAGCATCCGCGTTGCCAAAAATCCAGCCCTGTTGGCAATCGCATCTGCCTCCTCCATCGAGTGAGTGGTAATAACAATAGAACGTCCGTGGGATACGGTATTAAGAGTCTGCCACATGATACGCTTGGCGAAAGCATCCATTCCACTTGATGGTTCGTCAAGAAGAAGCACAGACGGGTTGCCAATAAGTGCAATTCCAAGAGACAGTTTTCGCTTATTACCGCCACTCAACTTCCACGCCATTCTATCCCGGAATTTCACTAGACCAACGGCTTCTATGACGGACTCAACGTGCTCGTCAACATTGACTAAACCGCGGAGACGACCATAAAAGCGCAGAATTTCATATACAGCCATTTTATCCATAGCATCGAATTGCGGGCATACCCCTAGTCGAGTTCGCGCTTGCGATTTGTGATCACCGACAGATATGCCATTAACAAGAATATTACCCGAGTTCGGGATCACCTCACCACGAATCATGTTAAAAGTAGTGGTCTTTCCAGCGCCGTTGGGTCCCAGAAGAGCAAAAGTATCTCCTTCTTGAACACCAAACGAAAGATCGTCTACTACTGCCGTTCCACTATACCTTTTCGTAAGGCCCGCTACCTTTAAACCACTATCGTAGATATCAGTATCCCCGACCTTCACAATCTCTTCTTTTACCCCCATAGTCGCCATGCTAGTCGATTCGTCAGCTGGAATTGACGTATTCTCTGCGTCTCCACGTTTGCGTCTCTCAAATCGCCCCTTTAGCCGTGCCCAAGTCTCGTCAAACACCCCAGAGTCATGCAGTAACAGAATTGTAAACAAGACGACAATTTGTAGGCAGAGATATAGGATTGGGCCCCCGTAAGCAAGTATATCCCCAGGATATGAAATCATCCCAGGTCCCGTCGCGTTGCAAACCACTCCAAACAGATTGAATGCGACAAAGAGAGCTCGGACAAAGTTCGCCATCGGACCAAATGGCCCCATAAGGAAAAAAACCAGCAAAAGGTCCCGTGGGATACTGACTGCCGCACTGTAGGCTAGAACAGACATGTAAGCAATGAGGTAGACGAGGAAATATATAGCATGAACAGCGGCAGTTATCGCAAATGCGGCCAACTGTGACTTGACAAAGAGCGAAATGACAAAATTCTGCAAATTCGCTGCAATTCCATAAAGAAACATGCAGAGAAACAGGTATCCTAGGCCGATGAGCTCTGAGTTAGCCGAGCCAATAATTCCCACGCAGACTGCTGAAGCAATTATCCAAGGAATGAAGCTGTAAACAGTGTAGGCCATCCACAGCGGAAATACCCGCAGCCCATTAGAGTACCCCATGGCCCGTACTTTTGCTAGACGCTCGTATGTCGGGTATAAAACAAAAAAGGAAGGGGCAACTGCTACCGCCAGTCCCCAATAGGTTATAAATTGCAGGGAATCACCCGCGTTACTCGACCAACTCGTCTGGAATGGTGAGTAATTCGTTGCAATGTTTGTCGAGCCATTGAGGCGCAAGTTGTCCAAAATGTTGAGCATGATAGCTCCAGTGAAAGCACCAAAATAATCCGACTCATCATCCAGCTGGTAGGACACAAGACTGTCATTGCCATTGAGATACACACCTCCAGGGACTATCGTCGAGTGATTTGCATTGATGTAGTTCTGGAATGCGACACTGGAGTCGACGTAACTCAGGTTTTGAAGCATATAATCCACGACCCCGGTCGTATTCGAATCAACTTGTGCAGCCATATTGGAAATCACATTCGTCAGACCAGCCATAGACGAACCGATGGCTGACTGAGGTCCAAAAACCATGTCGACGGGATCATACCAAAAGATGCTACTATAAACGCGAGTACTATATCGGCTGGCGCTGCCACAATTTGTCACCGAGTATCCAGTTACAAACGTTCTAGTTGCCAGGGCCACAACAATCGGAAGTAAAAAGGCAACGATCTCCGCATACGGAGTTCGGCGGAAGATAATCAGTCGCTTTCTAAACATGGCCACCATTTGCTTCCACACGCCGACAGTGCCGCGGCTCTCAACGCGAAGCTTGTCGGCGACTTGCTCAGCGTCCGCATCTGTGCTGAATTTACCATCAGTGCGGTAACCAACGTGATCCTCTCTCGCAACATTCAAGAACACATCTTCCAAGTCGGGGCACATAATGCGGAAGGGAACCTCTTCAGCTTCGAACTTTTGAATCGCATCTACGACTTCGCCTGCAGAGTCAAGCGTCATTTGTTCTTTGCTTTCTCCTTTACCGTAGAAAATCCGATATCCAGAGCCCAGCTCCGCCTTTAGATTTACCGACGGGCCATTTGCCTTTACGAATCCTTTTGACATGATGACAATATGGTCACCTAAAATATCTGCCTCATCCAGAAAGTGGGTAGTGAGAATTATTGTGAGGTTCCCTCTATTTGCTTGCAGAATGTCCCAAATCTTTCGCCGACTAACTGGATCTAGGCCAGATGACGCCTCGTCAATGCAGCACATATTGCTTCCTCCGATAAACATTATGGCAAGCTGTAGCTTTCGCCGCTGGCCACCAGAGAGATTTATTGCCAGTGTATTGGCCTTTAATATCAAGTCACACCTCTCGGTCAAGTCTAGGACCGCATCATTCACTTTGTTTGCATGAACTCCTTTCAAGGAAGCCCAAATCTTGAGGTGCTCCTCAACTGTCAGATTGTCCCATAAAACATTCTTTTGTGGGCATAATCCAAGCTTAGAACCTGGTCTCGTGACAATGTCACCCGCAGTTTTTGACTGCACACCAGTCACCATTTCGAGGGTAGTGGTCTTTCCAGAACCGTTTGCGCCAAGCAGACAAACAATTTCTCCATGTGCCACATCCAGAGAAACGTTATTTACTGCGACAAATTTGGGTTGCTTTTTCTTGGGAAGAAATAGCTTCTGGTACCACTTTCCGATACTGTAGATTTTCGTCAGACCGGAAATACGTAATGACGTATCATCCATGTCGTCGGCAATATCAGGAGGCTGGATACCATACAATAGCTTGTCAGCAAGCACCGCTAATGCGAAAAACAGGAATATCTGGACAATGGCTGCAACAAAAATCCCAATAGTCTTAATACTAGTTCCAGGTGCATCTTTGACTAGGTTCATCGCAACAGAATACCACTGCCATCGCGACAGAGTTGCAATAAAATAAGTGTAGCTGCAAGGCGGGAACAATACCGAAAGCACATAGACAGCCGCTGGGTGATAGGGACCCGTATCTGGCAGTCTTGTCTGCAGCGTCACACAAATCGCCAGAAAGCAAGAAAATCCAGACGCTAAAATACCTGCTAGTACTGCCCGACGGAACAGACTTCCTATGAAAATCGAAAAGGAAACTTGCCCCAAACCACTAAAGATGTGGAAAAAGATAATAATGGCTGCGTTGGTCTCCTTGTACATGATGAGCGCCATTGCGATACCGATAACTACCCATCCAACCAAATATACTGCCGAAAACGAGATATGATATGCCATGAGTCGGGAAAATCTTGAAACACCCATACTCGCCAAAAGGTTGGACAGCCCCAGCTCTCTTTCCTGAGCCACGAACCCCGTCAAGTGGTATACAACACCAATCATGCATAGATACAGTGCCGGCGCAATCCAATTGTATATCGCTTGCATGCAGGTTTGGTTAGCTTTTGCAAGATACTGTTGCTCGGACTTTGACGTGTATGGCATCGACATTGGAGTACCGGTAAGGTTGGCCAGCGCCTTATCCATAGCCCATTGTAGCGGCAATACGTATACTTCAGAGTCAGAATTGCCGTTGGCTACATTAATCGTGCTCATTCCTGCGTTTCCTCTCAGAGTATAGTTGTAGAGTCCAATGTTTAAGTCCACGCCCTGCCACTCTATAGCCCCATAGCATGAGCTCACGCCCCTCAAGTTCTGACTACACAAGGTCAGAATGTCGTCTTCATTGTCTAGAACATGAATCTGTGAAGATGGAACTCCCTCAAGTGCGACATTCATGACGCGGTGCATCTCAGGCGTTAGTTGGACTCCGTCGGCCGCAAAGTACGCAAAAGGCATATTGCCGATAGCCTCTGTCAATGGACGGATAGTTCGCGGCTCGGATACTCCGTACACCGCATACGGCACAAAAAAGTGTTTTGCTTCTCCCTAAATGTTAGTTTCGTCCTGGCGGCCTATTTTCAACAACGTACGTACCATGAAGATAATATAGCACACCGGCAGAAGAAACGACCGAAACAAGACCCAAAACCATGACCGCTTAAATAAGAGCCATTGCTTTTTGCACAAGCACCACACCTGAGTCTGCCACACCTGAGTCCTAGTTGAACGATCGTTCACTACAGGTCCATCCGAATCTTGGGCCGCCACCTCTAATTCGGCAACGACCGGATTAGTCGGAGTGCGATTCTTCATTATAGATGAATCCTGGGACCTCTCTTTCCTCTCAGACTCTATATTTTCGGGTTCTGGCGCTTCTTCCAACTCAGTCTCGAGCAAAGCAGCGCATATCTTCTCTACAACCCACTGGATCTAGATCTTCCAAACGCCGTTTGCTTCGCCGCGCAACGTGGGGCTGGAACTTTAATCGTTGTGACCCCACAAAGATCAGAGAATCAGGGATTAATAAGAATCAATCCAGTAGTGTGACGTTTATTTTATTGACGTTGTACTACATTATTAATTGCATTTGTGGATTATGTACTGTGGAAAATGAGACGTTTTAAGAAAGCAGACATCGGTGTGTTGCTTCAATGTGACTTCTTGAGATGTGGAGGGGGACTAGGATCCTCGAGTGGTCGCCTGGCGTGCGCAGAGAAGCGATTAGAAGAGCTGGGTGGGCAGGTAATATGTCTGGAGCGCAATGCCAAAAGCGTCCTATATGACCCACGCTTTATGGCATACTCCCAGTCGGCCAACTTGCTGCGTTTGCGATACCTTCAATGCAAGTTACTGTTCTGGAAAGCAGCTTAAACCCTGGTATAATCCTTATGGGGGTTCTCTAACCTATGCTCTACGATAAAGAGCGTGTCAGGCATGTAGTAGTAGCCTTTATCGTGAAAAGCTCTGAAGACGGCATGCAGCTGTACACAATCGTCATCATGGGCCAACTTTTAGATCAAGGCCTCTTAACTCTCAGAGAGTGCCTTTCACCGCCCTCGTGATTTAGAACATTTACTCGAGTAGTCGGTCAATAAGGTTTAGACAAACAATGTGAATCGTTATCTACGAATAGTCGATAAGTGTCCTGTTCTGAGGAGCCGGCCAATTCATAGGCCCAGCATGGCGTGCAACTACTGCATCCGCTAATGCCCTAATGACAAACGTTTCAGGCAATTTAGCATTTCTTTCCTCTGTCGCTCGTAGCTCTTCTTCGGCTGATCCACGTACAGTGCAGCGCTAGTCTGATGGCTTGTCTGACGACTCGCTTCCTCCAGGCCGAGCCCTGAGCCTAGTGTACTATATTTTTAGCCTACACTTTGGACAAATCAATAAGCTTTTTGATCCCTGATCAAATCAATATAAATGGCGACTTCCCGAGGCGTTTAAATAAGTCGCAGGCAGTGCGGCTATTGGTATTATTAATATTAACTAACATTAGTGAAAATTTGTTGTATTATAGGTTTCAGTTGTACACTTCACGAACATGAATTGATCCGTTAGAACAAACTCGACACCGACAGAGCTTGTAATGGCCGGGTTTCCGTAAGTATACACTGCGCGTCCTCTCGTTTGTGTCCAGACGCATATCAAGTCTATTCAGCTGCCCTTTCAATATCTCCTAGCCTCAGTACTATACTAACGGTAGAAGCTCTTTCGGGGATTATAGAAAAGGCTCGCCGAGCCTAGGAGGTGGAGTATCTCTATCTTATCTATCAGGACTTCCAGATCCCGCCACTCTTTCGGATCCAAGGTTGTCGGTAATATTCAAGAGTCTGCTCAAAAGAGATTCCAAGACAAGAGAAAAAGCATTGGCAGACTTTCAGAATGTCGCAAACGAAGTGTACATAGATGACGCCCTTCATTGGGCCTGGGTTCTCGCATATCCAAAACTAAGCATCGACTTATCATCCGATGTACGATCAATGGCGCACAGTATACAAGGAATTTTGGCGGCGCGTCTCGGCAAGCAGACTGCCAAGTATTTGAAAGAGCAGGTTGGTCCATGGATGGCTGGAGTACATGATACCGACAAAGTAGTTGCTCTATCAGCGAAGCAATCCTTGGAGTCTATTTTCAATTCGGAGGCCAAAAGGAAAACGCTGCTGCATGGCTTCGCTTCTAATATTGCAGAGTTCGTTTACACTTCAGTCGCAGTTGAAACTCCACAAACCCTCAGCGACAGAAATGTGCCACAGTCAGAGTCGGAGCAAAAGTTCAATCGAGTTGCGCGATCTTCCATTGAATTGTTGGCACAGTTGGTGAGTGAGGGGCCTAACGACTGGGCCGTCGTATCTGAGCCGATTACTTCTAAGAAGCTTTGGAAGTTGGCCACGTCAGACGACATCCCTTTGGTGAAATCTGTTCTTAATTTGGCAATTGTAATTACCACAAAACAATCCGACTGGGTCCAGCACGTTATTTCCGAAATCAGCAAGAACGTTGTCTATCGCGGCCTGCGGCATATCCCCACAAGCCTGCGCGTTGATTTACTAAGGGTCCTGATTGTTTTGACACAAAACTCGAGTACAATATGGGACCTTGCAGCCGTGGAGTCCAAAAAGAAGCCAATATGGCAGGTTCTTTGTAATTTTATCGCGGGCGGCAGTGCTCGCGTCGATACCTTTTGGGTGCTGACACTAGGTCTGCTGTCAAAGCTGCCTGAGGACATTTCACCGTATTATGATGATAAAAAGTACGAACAATTTGAGTCGGCTGTAAAAATGGGAATAGCTGCCGAAACATCAAAAAAGAGCAAGGAATCTGGATGGGGATTATTCCTTGCTCTTGCGGCGGGCACCAAGAATCCATCAAATCACACAACGGCACTGGAGACGTTTGTGCATACCTATTTTACGCTTGACGACTCGCCTTACCACGCTGGTGTCAACGCTCGAGACAAGGGGGCCCGTCGAGACCAGTGGAATCAGGAGGTAATTCTCGGTTGGAGACGACTATGGCAGACTGGCAATATCGGGGACGTGATGGTCACGCAATTCGATGTCATGATACAGGACCAGCCTGGCCAATACGACGTTCGAAAATATGCGGAAATGACAGTTGCCCTTGCTGATGTTTGTAAGGTACGCAACAGCGATGTTTCTGTCGCCACGAAAGTACTCGCTCCTGTTTCGAAGCATATCTTGTGTCATGAGTCTATCAACAACAAAATGGTAGATGTCTTGGAGTGCTTTTTTAAAAATTCCGGGAAAAGCGCCTTCCAAGGTATGGATATGGCGGGTCTTGCGGGCCAATTGGCCAATGCCTTAACAAACCAATGTGCATCAAACTTGTTTTCACTTGCCAACAGCTTGTTCGGCAAAGATGATGAATTGCAAACCTTTTACGAACGTGCTGCCCATGCTGCTTCTAGGGATAACGTTATGTTGGACAAACTACTCAGCGCGTCAACCCAAGTCCGTGGCCGGGTCAAGCCACTCAAAATAATGGATGATCTCTCATATGATGGAAATCTGGTGGTTCCAGCAGTTCTCTCTCATGGAGTGTTCATAACAGAGGACAAAGCCAAATCGATTCTTTTAACATTGTCTCAGAAGCTCGACTCAGACCCGGGTTTGGTCTTAGCTCAACTACACGAAATATTTATCGAGGACACCGAGTTCCTTTCTGCATTTATCCATAATACACCCGAGGGCCGCAGACTGATATCGGAGCTTTGGTCCTTATCGTTGACAGAGACTGGGGAGAGGGCTAGCCAACTGCTCGCTCAACTTCAAGCGCAATCGCCATCGACAGAGGTTGAAACAATACTCAAGGATCTCTCGACTTGTGACAATCTTGACCAAGTGGTAATATTTGTTGAGCGTGCCCGATCTCTTATTGACAGAACAGAGAATGACCGGTCCAGCATGTTGCGAGATCTTATTCTAGGAATTCAGTGGAATTCGATTGTAGCCACAGTCTTGGACACTGGAGTTCCAAATACGGCAGTGGTTTCCAACCCTCTAGGTGGCTCAGTATTACTCGTGAACAAAGACAATGACGCCATTACAGTAAACAGAAATGCCATCTGCATTGCGACCTTTACTGTATCACTGCTTTCTCCCGAATATCTACCTCAACTGGGCGTCGAGTGCTTCTCGATACTGAACTCACTACTGTTAATTTCTGAGGCGTCTACCATGTGTACCCAATTCACTGAGGTAAGTTTTGTGCCACTGTTTATTACCAGGCGCTTGACAAAATGCTGACATCAGAGTAAATTGGGAATAGATGAAATGCATCATGACCACTCATATTTGCAGGAAACTGTGTCTGCTCTGACGTCTGACGTTGTTGAATTGGTAAAGGTTGCAACAGACTGTGAGAATATCGAAGTTACCCTTGACGGGATTGTTAACAACACTCAGAGCAGCTCCCTTGGCTCGACGCTGAACTCTTTGTGGACAAAGGCATCAACATTAAATTCCTCTGGTTATTACCATGGTGCAGCGTTGAAAAAGCTTTTGGAGTGCAGCTTTTCAAAGGTTTCTAAATCCTTCGTGGCAGAATTGGCGTCTTCCCTGAGAAAGCTATTCCAGCAGAATATTCTTGGCACGCTCGCGCTTATTGGTGCTCTTCAGAGCAACGATAGGTGGGATTATAACCAAACGTCACAGTTTAGAAACCATCTTGCTGCTGAACTTATCGGCGTTGCGCCTGCTTCTCTGGCTGAACCGCGTTCACGCTCAATGCAAAGTCTCGTCGCCCTTAACATTGCCATTGGAGACGTGACTGAGATTGAGCTTGGTGTAAACTTGTTCCCTCCTGCCCGCCTCTCGATGGTCCTACGCTCTATATTAGCTGCCACCTCCTCCGATAAGTCGGTGCAGCGTGGTTTTGCGAATGCCAGAATTGAAATCCTAAAGTTCATTACTTCGATTGTTAGGCATTCGCCAGATTTGGTGGGTGACTCGGTTGAATCCTTTATTGGACTACTTTCTGAAAGTATTGCACAAGAGCTACCCGTTATCCGCTACTATAGTTTGCTTTTCTTTGACTCGTTACGAGTATCATACGGGAATTCTGATCAATTCAAAGGCGTTGAGAGTGATATATGGAGCGAAGTGTTTGAGATTCTCCGGGAGAGTAATCACTCGCCATTGCGCGGTACTTTTGGTAGTGCCTTTTGCAGTGCAATGGGTCGAACTCTTTCAAAGGCGGATATTAAGGTAATTGGTCGTGATGAGCAAGAAATTCTCCTCAACACTCTAAGATCCGATCAGCCTGACTGGCAATTAACTGCTTTCAAAGTTTTGCACGACCTCATCCCTGACCAGCAAGAGGAAAGCTCCATCGAGCTGGAGTTAAAGGCTAGTTCCATCGATGACTCGGCTGAAAATCCGGCAATATTGGATCCTATTTTAATCAGAAACTTGACAACTGAAGAGGAGCATGAGGTGGAGGAGTCCTCTAGAGCGTATCTGGAACTTCGCTATCTTCTGTCTTGGATACTTGCATTCGACTACTTCCCCAAAGCGTCCTTCAACCTTAGGAGGCTCGTCGCTGGTGAGCTCCGCGCCGGTGGCCGCTTGGATCAAGTGCTTAATCGAATTTCGTGCTACGTTGTATCGGCTACTGCGAAGACTCTACCTGCGTTTGATGAGTTCCGTGACATCGACGGTGTATTGTATATGTCTCTGGACGAGCAGCTAAGGCTATTGCGTTTTCACGTTCTTTATCTTGCTTTGCGTTATACTGGTTCTCAGGCAAAGTCGTGGTTTCTGGGCCTCAAAAAGCGAAATGTGAGTATCGCAGTGGAAAACTATGTTCGAAGTGCAATTTCTCCGCATATTATTGAGAGCGAACTTGATCGCGTCCAAACATCCTTGTCTTCAAGTGACGGTGAAGAGGATGGTCTGGATATCAAGTTCTCTCGTAGTACCCGTGAAATCCGAGCGTCCTATAAGGTCGATATGCAATCTCTTGATATTGCTGTCAAGATCCCCGACGTCTATCCGTTGAGAGACATTGTGATTGAAGGCGTGCAACGGGTTGGTGTCAGGGAGAACCAATGGCGCGCTTGGTTACTCGCTTCGCAAGCTCTGGCAGCGTCACAAAATGGCACAATTCGTGACGCCCTGGAGCTGTTTAAGCGCAATGCTTCTTTACATTTCAGTGGAGTAGAGGAGTGTGCTATTTGCTATTCTATTCTCCATGAAGACAGGTCGCTTCCTACGAAAACGTGCAGCACTTGTAAGAACAAGTTTCATGCGGACTGTCTTTACAGGTGGTTTAAGAGCGCTGGTAATAGCACATGTCCTCTGTGTCGGTCAACATTCCAATTCCGGCGAGGTTTCGGTTAAGCTCTTCCGAGATAAACTGCATTGGAAAGAAAAATAGTGCAGCAAGTGTTACTATTATTTCGAAATTATAGCAACGCATTTTTTTGCTGCAGCCCAGCCCTTTCAGGGAAATGTCTTTTTAAATTATATTACAGCTCTACTGGTTTTCAGGCATCAACCACGGTCTTGGGATCGTTGCGAAACTAAGCTCCTAGCGAGATACTAGACTTTTTGTCTCTTATTTTGGCCCACTCCTCCATGCAGTCGTTGCAATACGATGTAAGTTCGTGATAATGCTTGGAGGTTTTGTTTTCCTCTCCAAGGCGCCTCATTCCCCTGTTACACATCGCCAGCTCCCTCACAAGAAAGTTACGCCACTCGGAAAACACAGCATCTTTCTCCATGCGGTTGAGAACCCTCAATCCAACCATCAACTCGTTGCGGCGAAAGCTAATATTATTCCGCATACGATGTACGCGATCGGCCATTGCGATGCTGTCGTCGTCCAAGTAATTACCAAAAGTTGAGGCGATTTCGAAATCTGTAAAGTCTAGATTTTCGTCATCGAAGGGGGAATAGTAAACGATATCTCGAAACTTGGAGTAGCATTGATGAGGCGACTCGCTAAATATGGTACCAGAATTAATCAAGTCGTCAATTTCTCCAGCATAAAGTGACCGGCGCATCACCGTCTGTTCATCAGGAATCATTCCAAGCTGATGAACAATACGACCGGCACTTCGTTCCGTCCAGTACGCGGTGCCCACACGAGCGCTCAAATATACGTTGAAAATTGATGAGACGGCCAACCCTAGAACCAGAAATTTGTTTAATGCAATATTTTTCCAAATATAGCGACCAGTCAAAATGAAAACACCAATTATGTTCTGCAAAATACTGGCGATCCAAGACCAAATCCACAGCAGGGTATTCATTGTCAGAAGCGTCCAGAAAATTCGTGATGGAACGAGAACTGTGCCATTTTCAGACTTTTTAGACTCGCTGTCATCTGAAGAGTGGTCCTCTAGTTGTGTGCGCTCAACGTACCTGGTCCCCAGTTTGCCGAATAGCCTGATAGCTGCGACTGCTGTGGGGTGACTTCCAAGGCGATTAACGCAGTCCGAAACCCTGCTTCCAATAACCCCGGCTTCTCCAGCACATCCTCGCAAAATCAACGGCTCCACCACGTTCTTTCCGAGGCCCGAAGAATTGATCCATTCAATATTCAACCAGATCGTGAGTCGCGTTCTCTTCTTCTTGATCGCAGATATAACAACCCGATACATAATGTAAAATGTATCCCCGTATTGAAGTTGCCATGGGTTATGTCGATCTGAAACGATGTACAGCATGTTATCATCTCGTCGCTCGAGTCGCTGGACGCAAACCACTTCGCCTCTTTTCCCGCCAAACTCATGTCCATTCAAGACATCTAGTGATTTGAATCGGTACTTTACCTCTCGCTGTAACCTCCCATTGGGCAATACCTGCCAAGCCCCGATATTGAGGCCCTCTCGATCGTAGAGCGCTGTCGTCGTGTACGCAAACACTGGAGACGATTCGCCATATATAACGTGAAAAAGAGCCTTAGGTTGTATGTCATAATCTTGTTCGAACAGCTTGTGGTCCATTGACAGAGACAAATCGTTGACCTTTGCTTTGTTAAGCGCCTCAGCAGTGCTCTTATCCCCATCTTCAGAGATGCCGCTAGTCTTGTCTTTGTTGGGGCGCAAATATTTGAGCAGAATCTTCTTTACAGGGGGGCCGAGCTGGTTATCGTAAATGTTGACATTTTTATCCTGTTCGTTGAAGCCTGGGTCTTCAATATCGCTTCCTTCACTATCTTCTTCCACTCTATTTTGTATTGAGCGCAGTGTGGAAATAGCTTCATCTAACCCCACTGGATTTTCTGACACTGCATTGTTGATCAAGAACTGCAGGCGACGTTGAACAACACGTCCATTGTCAATAAATAGTCGCCATGTGCTGGAGTCTCCCTCGATACTAACCACGTGTAATGTGTCATATGAGGTACTGCTTCGGCCGGAGACGCTTGCAAGAGTTCTGAGAGGTCGTCGAAACAATATGGTAAACCCGAGACACGAAGAGTATACATACATATTCTTCATTGTGATAAACGCACGACCCGAAAGCTCTTGCTTGGGGTTAGGCCAAAAAAGAGTCCGAAACACCATCACGACCTTGTCATCGGGATCGGTGGGGCAGGACATTGTCTGGAATACGGCACGCATCTGAGTATCCTGAGACTTGAGCTCGGGAGGATAGCTGTCAGAGTATAGGTCATAAAACGTGCGGATCTCCTTTTCGTTGTGCAAGTCTTGGGTCTCTGCAGTCTCTGCCCGCTGATACGCTGACCAGTTGACTGACCCCCAATAGTTGGCAGTGGTGGCCGATGGCACAAGTGATACTGGCATGAATAAGTTGGCTATAATGGCCTCCTGAGTCATTGAAGTAGGCATTGGAGCGTTAATCATAGGTGACGGAGCAAGTGCTGCACCAGTAGTACCAAGCGAACTAAACTGGCCCGAGTTACAATCTCCATGAGCTAGTAGCATAGTCGTTTTTGCTGCCTGCATGACGGACTGAATTCGTGAACAATCTTCGTTTGCAAGAACGGGCCTGTCGTTTGTTCCTGGTATGCTTCCGGCAGCCGCCAAAGCGTCTGCATCCGTTTGAGATCTGAATTCTGGAATAACCGCAGAGCTTCGGTGGAATTCCAACGCTCTAGCCCCATCGGGCCCATTGAGCGCGTCTCGTTTGGCTGACTCGAAAACGCAAATCCAAGCCTTGAGTTCTGTTAGATTGTCTGCCTGGAATACTATTGTATATTCATTTGTCTTGACCTGGAAACAAAACCGCCGCTCTTCGGTCACATTTGGTCCGGCGTTACATAACAACACCCCGATCTTGTCGCTCTCCTGAACAGCTGTTTTTGAAGGTGAAAGCGAGAGCCAGCCGAATATACCGTCGCGAACAAATGCCCATCGCCTCACCCACACAGGAGTCCTGCCAGGTTTTGGAGGTAGTTTCATCCACAGCCATCCATACTTTTCTGGACGACCATCGGGGATTATTTGGCCGCTAACATTGGAGTTCTGCGGTAAATAATCCTCCAGGTTCCTCGACGGCAGGCCCTTTTTAATGGTTGCCTCTTCCAGCTCCTTTCGTAGTTTCCACATGTCCTTTTCAATCGGCTCGAGTGAAGATCGGAGTTCTTTAGCAAAAGACCTGATTCGATACATGTCCACACTTATTTGGTGATATACTGGGTCTCCAGGAATAATGGACTTTGACCTGACGAGCCATGGATCAGTGAGTGCACCGATCAGCGTCGCATTGAGTTCCTTCTCAATAGTCACCACAACGCAGCACAGGTCAAAGCTTGCCCTTACATATGCTGTCCTCTCTTCGGACATCTGGAAAGCATCTTCGCGGAGACCAGATGGGTCTTTGTTCTTTGATGCAGCAGCGTATTTGTACAGTACCGAGTCGTATGCCGCTTGATGTTTTTCAAATTTCCGGCGCATCTCCTGATAAGTGTGGTAGTGCTTTTTCTCCAGATTCTGTAGCGAATGAGTTGTCCCAGCATGTGCGGCCTTGGTTATGGAGATCACCTGTGACCAAAAGTATCGCATTCCCTCGGCATATCTTCGTAGTGCCAGCATTGTATAGTCGTGATCAACTATTCCTTTGGTCACAAAATCCGGAACAAATTTTGCAATAACAGCATTAACCAAATCCTGAAGGACTAAACGTTAGCAACCAGTCAAGGTGCGGATATTCAGAGCCGTCGGCAAATCCCGTATGTTCTGTCACATCCGCCGTCTCCGTACGGCAGCGGCCCCCCCCCCCTCCTCTCTTCGGTAGTCTCTGATGGCTATGGTATCATCCATCGGTATACGTACCGTCCATTTCAGACGACATGCGCTCCACGCTTTTGTTGAAGCTGTGCAGCCAGGTGAAGAAATGCTCCAGTTGCTGGTCCATATGGTTCATTGAAGCTCTAAACGTCGGGCTGTCAAGTGCAGCTTCTTTGAACGACACTGCAATTAGTAGAACTCGCGAAGGCAGCGACCCGCTATCTCGGATTTGAACTGGCTTTGTCGCATCTTTCCTGTGCGACGTTGACTGCGTCGTCGATTGTTGGTTCTGATCATGTGCTTGCTCTTGCCCAGATGAAATTGCGGTGGAGATTGGCTTTTCCAGTGATGCCTCGGCCCCGATTTCAATCCCATCTTGTATTGACGCCATTGTACTCCTGTATGTTGCCTTTGGAGCTCCTTTTGCGTTCTTGAAGCCGGTTCAAGTCCACGGCAACAAAGTGATGGCTTGGAGATGGGGTGGGCACAAATGCACGGCGCGGCTGCTTATCACCTTGCAGACGTGATTTTTACTGATGGATTGGTCTGGATTGATCTGGATTGATCGGTTGATCTTTCTTGAGGGATGAAAGATAAGGACTCAAAGTTCGGGCAATTGGTTACAGTGGGTGTGGTTAAGACATACTTTATATTCATATCTAAGTACGGCAGGTTGAGGTTTGTGCGCGTGTATGTCACATGGTTACAGCGCGTATACACTATCAATTGTAAATAGTTACAAATACGCAGTGGGCCATGAACCCACCATGATTCATCACCATCATAACTCAATAAGAACTGCCTCCTCCTTTGGAGGCTCCGAGCGGACAGGTGGTGGGGCTTGAACACCAGTCGTACTCGGCGTCACAGCTTCATGCTGGTAGACTGTACTCGCACCAGTGTAATCGGGGTTGAGCGGAGGCGCACTAGGGGCAGAAGGAGCATAGGGGTACCCTACAGGCGGAGGCGGAGCGTGGTATGCCTGCTGAGAATAATTCACCTGCGGAGGCGCAACGTTTCCATACCCCACAGGACCGTAATCGGGAGCACTGGGGGCGTCCGACGGCACCTGCTGGCTATAATCGTAGCTGTTATAACCGGGGTTCATGCGATAGTGCGATGCGTTGGCAAGTCGGTCCTCAAGGAGCTTGTCGTAGTATCGGACTACCGCCGCAAGCTTGCCGTGTAAACTCTCTAGACGGTCACTCTTGTCAATAGTGTATGTCAGAGTCCGCACTAGCTTTGGTCGCAACGCCATTACGTTTTCATTGAGCTGCTGTATCTTGGAGTCGCGCAGCAATGTGCCAGGGGGGCTTTTCTGCAGGTTCTCAACCATAAGAACATACCGATTAACGAGCTCGGATTCCATCGGACTAAGCTCCTCTACTTCAGAGCCAGCACTGGCAACTCCAGTAGCACTGGGACTGAGGGTGGTTGGACTAACAGGATAGGCTGTTGTCGCGTCGCCGGAGCTTGGCTCAAAATCGTACAACCCCGCCGTCGACGACGGTGGAGCCTGGACTCTGTCACCCTGAGTTGCACTAGTCTGAAAATCTTGTAGAGATGCAGCAATTGCCGCCTTCATATCCTCGTCATCCTCTTCATATGAAGAATACGACGTAACTCCGGCAGGGCGCGGTGCCTGGGTATCAGCCAGCGACAACTCCAATGCCCTCTTTAGATCCGCATCAAAACTCTCATCTCCAGGTGCCCTATCCAAATCCTTATTGTTGCTCGTATATCGGTTGACAGCAGCAGGTTTGTCGATCTTTGAGGGCGGTATCCCTTGCTTGGCCTGAAGCTTGCCGTAGCAGTCCACACAAACTCGCACCGCAGTATTGATGCCATAGTGTGGGAGTTTGATGTAATTATCACAGTATTTCTGCAAATACACTCCCCCACAGTTTCGGCAGTGATGCTTTCTATTGTAAAACGTAAACGGCTGCCCGCTCTTCATGCAAGTATCACTGTCAACCCACTCCGGAGGTGCCGACGAGTCTATAAACGACTTTGTCAGCTTTGCACCCGATGGAAACTCAAACCCTGCTGTGAGTATACGCCTGGTATTCGCGGTAGAAACAAAAAGCAACTCACCTTCATCCTTTAGCTGCGAATAAACCTTGTTGACATAGCCAAGCTGCATCTGACCCTCAAATGCATGGGCCCAGTTTTGAAGATACTCCAACATAAGCTGCTTTACATCCGAATTCACCGCGCCATTTAACGGCTTAAGAACAAGCACAAACGAATCCATAAATTCCCTGGAAGCAACCTCTACCAGGAAATGCGCCCCGCCATTTTTAATACACAGGTCGGTCAAGTGAAGAGTGAGAATTTGGACATTTGGATTTGCATGCAACAGCCTTCGTTTCAGTGATCGCATTGCATCCTTAGCCGGCACTGTTTTCGACCTGATTAAATCACATATCTCTAGATTGAGCGCCAGGTCTTGCTCCCCGCTTGGAAGAGATTCTGACGTTGCCTTTTCGATCCGTTCGTCAATCGCTGCCCCTCCTGCAAACCAAGACATTTTCGTATGACGATGGTCTTTTTATTCTATTATAGCCCGCCTTGGGCTCTTTCTTGTCTGGCCTGGCCGGTGTCACAATTAATGTAACCGTTTAACGATCCTATCCTGAGGAGTACTTAGCCCCACGGCGTAACCGCCACCACCAGCAAGCCCTTGCCCATACTGATTTACCATGGAAATGTTAAACTCCCTTGCCAAAATCCTCCTTGATTATTCATCGACAGTATTCGAACGCAGTTGACTATAGTAAAGTGGGGGTATAAACCACCTCTACTGCTAGCACGGTAATGAGGAGAGCCCGCCGCCCCCCGCGTGCTCACTGACGCATACTGACATGTTCAGCCCTGCGGCGGGGATGGCACAGTCCAAGAATTACAAAGCGTAGCTGACCAACACTGATTTACAAACC
Organism: Tardiomyces digboiensis; assembly: GCA_030570855.1. Classification (NCBI taxonomy): domain Eukaryota; kingdom Fungi; phylum Ascomycota; class Dipodascomycetes; order Dipodascales; family Trichomonascaceae; genus Tardiomyces; species Tardiomyces digboiensis. Next base: position 27,126 of record JAJLWU010000016.1, on the reverse strand, counting down.
CACTCACACTGCAAGGGTTAGGCCCTAAGCACTGGAGATGCGAAAAAAGATTTGGATCAAGGCGAAAATTGCGAGCAGCAACTCAAAAGAGCAGCAGCACCAATGACAGACAAAGCAGAGACTGCTACCGAGGGGTTTGATGCCAATAAGGCACTCCGTCAAGTGGAGTTTTATTTCTCGGATGCCAACCTCCCTACTGACAAGTTCCTGTGGAGCCAAACACAGAAGAATGACGGCTGGGTTCCTCTGTCTGTGATCTGCGCATTCAAGCGCATGCAAAAGTTCAGGCCTGTTGAGAAAGTCGCCGAAGCTTTGAAGGAGTCCAAGGATCTTTTAGAGGTATCTGAAGACGGGGAGAGCGTCCGCCGCAAGAAGCCGCTAGTCGAGCCCAAGCCTGAGCAAAAGACCAACCAGTTTCAGCGATCTGTGTACGCAAAGGGCTTTGGTGAAGAGTCGGATGATACTCAAGAGGCAATTGAGAAGTTCTTTGAGCAATTCGGTGAGGTTAAGCAGGTGCGTCTGCGACGTACTGATGACAAAAAGTTCAAGGGCTCTGTGTTTGTTGAGTTTGCCGACCTCGAGGATGCCCAAAAGTTTGTTGCGCTTGATCCCAAGCCAAAGTGGGGCGATGATGAGCTCCTGACCATGTCCAAGCAGGCTTACGTTGAGATGAAGGCTGCCGAGCACGGATTTACCCAGAACGCCAACGGCAAGAAACGCGGCAAGCGCTTTAATGCCTTTGAGCAAATCCGCAAGGGAGGTGACCACCACCAGAACAAACGCCAGAAACGTAACTATCAGCGCCGCGACAACCGGGACCGTCGAGCGGGCCCTCAAAAGGATATCACTGACGCCGCCGAGAACGCTGCCGCTCCCGCTGTCACCAACGAGGAGGCCAAGGACGTTGTGCCCGAGGCGCCCAAGGCTCAAGAGGCCGCCCAAGAGGCTGCTACAGAGACAGCTCCTGCTGCCAATGATGATGCCGCAAAGTCTGAGACCATTGCGGATGCTTCCAAGGAGTAAAGCATGGGGAGGGATTTTGTGATTGTGATTCGATTGTACCATAATATAATGAAAGTAACTGCACACTGTCTTGTTGTATGCTGCGGTATGAAAAAATAAACTGCTTTGGACAGTTTGGTCAAGTTCTTACAGTTTTTGTATAAAATGGTTGCATAACTAGAACACACTGCCGTACCCTCTTCCAACGCGACTTTCACGCGCTTTAATTAACAACACTAACTCGAGAGACACGACGCGTTTGTCGCGATTTCGAAATACACAATCTGAGAAATGACAACTGATATAGATCCGTTGATACAGAAGGTAGCTGGCGGAAAACAGCTGCCCGATGATGTCGTACAAGAATGCCAGTCTATAATGAACGCATTCTCACTCTCGGCAGAGGATTTGGCATTCAAGTGGGAGTCTCATCTTATGTCGTTTGGTAATGACGAACTACAATTCAACGTAGACAACCTTCGACAACTGTCTCGCGATATGCAGGCCGATTTGGAAGCGGCACACAGAGTGTAAGTGAAGCGCGCTGGGTACCTGTAGCGCCAGACCAACTCTCATATTACAGCAGTCTAATCACATCAAGAGACTGACAACAGAAAAAAGGCAAAGACTGGTCCCATGGGAACTCCCCAACATCCGGGGTCAGCGCGCAGATTCCCAGGAAGCAGTGGGGGCTCAAGGGCATCATCATCAACGAGCTTTATCGATCAGATGCTTACGCCCGCACCAACTGGGCGACGAAGGCAAATGAGCAGTACACCGGTTGCTCAAACACCCAGCAGACCGAGCACGTTTAGGACCCCAAATTCCGCAGGATTCAGCTCCCCTCCACCGTCGAGCCCCGGCATCAGCCTGATTAACTCTGCTGACTCTGGCACCGTGCTCGAGACGTTGAACCCGGAGATTCAAGTGCAAAAGCGAGAAGAGGACAGCGCCGCTGCTGCGGTGCGATTCGAGTCCAACATCAATCCCAAGAAGTTTGCATATCGGACAATGTATCAAAAGTTATCTGAAGCTTCGGAAATTCTTGACCAGCAGATTGAAACGGTTATCGAGGCTCTGATCGCAAAGTACCCGACCTATGAGGCTGAAATTGGAAACCCAGCTGTTTCATCTCAGGAGCCTATCGTTGCCGTGGGCCGGATTTGTTCTGAGTCTCTTGGAGACGATACAATGGTGAGTAAACCAAGGGATTGCTTTATTTTCGGGTCACGACGCTAACTATAACAGGAGTCCGTAAAGCTTAATGCCAAGTCTCTGATGCTGGAGTCTAGTCGACGCATTGGAGCTGGTCAAAGAGTCCGACTCAACGTGGAGGCGCTTCCCAGGTATTCATTTTTTGCCGGCCAAATCGTAGCCCTCAAGGGCGTAAACGCGAGTGGTAGCTACTTTGCAGCCACAGAAGCATTGGAGTTGCCATTGCTGCCTACGGCGGCCACAACTGCAGAGGAGTTGCGGGAACTAGCGGCACAGAACGGTGATCGGCAGCTGAACGTTCTCACTGCTGCAGGACCGTATACAATGGCGGACAACCTCGACTTTGCCCCACTTGATGCCCTTGTATCACAAATTAATGACACCAAGCCTGATGCCGTTATCCTTGTTGGTCCCTTTTTGGATTGTCTGCACCCACTGGTGCGTAGAGGTGACATTCCGGCTGAGAGTGATATTACAACTCTGGATGATTTCTTCAAGGCGCACATAGTCTCAAAGCTGGCAGTTATCTCTCCAGAAACCACCGTCATCTTAATTCCCCACACTCGGGACGTTGTGGCCAAGCATTCAGCATATCCGCAAAAGGGCTTTGACCGCAAAGCACTAGGTCTTGGTAAGAACTTTCGGTGCCTTCCGAATCCAGCCACATTTACACTCAATGGCGTTGTTTTCTCGGCCACGTCTATTGAGGCTCTCCAGGATATCGTTCGTTCAAGTGTTACCAAACGAGATGACACGACTCCATCTGTGTTCACTCTTGCATTTCAGCACATCATCAGCCAAAGACGAATCTATCCGGTATTTCCAGGGTCCGCAACAGATTCCGAGGCTACTTCTGCAAACAAGGCTGGTGTATCGCTCGACGTTCCGTACCTCTCTCTTGGCAACATCAATCACGCAGTGCCCGACGTGCTGATCGTTCCTTCCGCCATGAAACATCAAGCACAGATCGTCCACAATGTCGTGTCAGTGAATCCTGGGCAGCTTGCTAAGCAGTCTTCACTGGGAGTGTATGCCACTATTTGTGTCAACCCCCAGCCTATTCCTGACGAAGATTCAACCGCGCTTGTTCCGCATCGCGTGTGGGAGCGCGCTCGTGTTGATATCGTCAAACTCTAAATGTCGTCAACCGTGGGAGCATGAGCTCCGCCTCGTGAACTCGTCCTCTTTGCTTGCATCAAACAGAATAGACTACGCGGATAATAGGAACATCAATTGGATATGCTATTCAAGGGGGTGTTCATCACTCATGGAGGCGTAATGCAGGGCCGGAGACAGGGAACTCGCTATTGGCGATGCTCCCAAGCATCAACGGCGACAGACTCTGTGGTTTAGTCTCTGTCTGTTATTGTCGATGACATCCACTGCCGAATGCATGACAGAAATAATCTTTACCTACTGTGAAGTTCAATAGATGACTTGAGTGGCATGATAAACGGTAAGGTTAAACTTAGAGCCACATAGGTTCGAACAAGCGTACCCGTTCTCGATCCCCGAACAGGGCGAAACCAGTTGTGATAGTATCGCAATGGGACGGTGTACATTTTCCGAACGCAAACGCTCGACAGTGCCCAGGGTACAATTCCAATTGAGCAGTTTGAAGACAATTCACGAGACGGCTGGATTGCGCTTTTATAGATACAAGCACCGCAAGGGTGGTTCAAATTATAATCGGCCTTGCGGCGGGAATCACACCATCGCATGCGTCGTTCGTGCAACCGGCTGCCGATCCCCCGCTGAGGCAGCGTCATAGAACTGACGTTGTGTAGCTGTAAACTCGCTCAGCTATCGTGAGGTACACTCTAGAGAGTTACCAAGTATTAAGTGACGAAGTTGACTGAAGCAGTTGATCAATTTGAGGTTTAATGAATCAGGCTCGGCAACGTGTACCGACCTGGCGGGGCCCTGATCCGTCTTACTGCGGGTGTCGTAAACAACTTCACAGAGCGTCTATGACGCGGCCAGAAGGCATGTCTCTAGAATTCACATTGAAATTTATAGCAGGGTTGACTTGGTAGGTTTTACTTGTTGCCCATAGTGGCATCACAAGCCTCGCCATGATTAACATTCTCGCGAAGTTTGACCTGCATCAAGGTTCCCCTGCCTGCGGTTTGTAATAAGAGAAAAGTCCATCGGATGCATTTAAACAGCCTCATACTGTAGATCCGGCAGTGGTCCTCGACGTGACAGATCACTTGACAAGCGACATCTCGGTCAAAAAAGGGTACATTTGCGCTTCGACTCTACCAATTGTCGGCAAACCATACTACCGAAATCACCTGGACAACGGTGAACCCTCAACACACCCGGTGCGTGCCAACATCTTACATGATCAGTAGCGTGATTTCGTCGATCTAAGATTGCATAAACGACGTTTGCGAGCTGATTGCGCCCATTGCATGGAAAGCAACGGCTGCACACAGCCACTGTAGACTTTGTTGAAACAATCGAGTGCGTATAGATATCTTTTAGTCTCCCGTCTAAGCTTAGCCCGCCAAACTCTGAATCCTTGTTAAATTACACGTGTTTCAGTCCGGTTAGAGCCGTGATAATCGCCCGGAAGAACATTGTCGATGGTCAACTAACTGATATATTAGGCAAGACACGGGTAATATCAATCTAGTGAAAGGCTGAGGACCGTCTCGAAGAGCCAGCCCTGATCAGCATGCAAAGACTCCAGTGGAATACCATAATAGCAACTCACAAAGAGCGCTTGACGTTTGCGTAGAAAACGTAATTGTCGTCGGAAATTAGGAACGTCTCCTCATCCTCATGCGCACGTATCCGAATTAGACGGTGTGAGCTAGATCTTTCTTCAGACGTGCTGCACACAGAGTTTGAGAGCTTGAACATCTCTATGGCCGCCGCCGCCTTTGAATGTGGATCATCTATGCCTTGTGACAAAGCTACCTTTAGATCTTTGATAGATATCACTAAATAACCAGATACATGTTCCTTTGCTATTCCGTACGGTCCCAGTACATTTTCAATCTGATCCAATGACATTTCTGATGCTTGTTTACCTGTTTATCGCGCGTTGGCGACGTGGTTGTTTGTTTGATCCTTGGTTATAATAACACATGGTGATGACAACTGATATGTTGGACGGGCGACGTCTGTGGGTCCGCCACTGGTTAAGCATGAAACAGGTTGAATGTGGAAAGCAAGCCAGCCAGGTAGATTGCCACGGTTGCCACGGCCGACTGTAAACGATTCTGGTCGAGGAGGGCGGTCGGCGAATGGTGATAATGGGGAGGCCCGAACCAAGCTGCGCAGGACGGTTGCTGGTGCCAACGAAGACATGAGAGATATAATGAACTCGGGAGATATTCTCCCCCCTTTAGACCCACATGACTTTGAACCTCTAACCACTCCTGTTGAGTTGAGTGAGGAGTTAATTCAGCGGGAGCACGAGGAACGGGTGGTGCAGGAAACGGTAGAGCTAGCATATCATGACGAGTCACTTCAAGCTGATCCGGCAGTTCGCAATATGGTCCAGCAGGCAAATCTAGAATATGTCAAATCTCTAGCATCTGACAGCTGGAAGTTCGATCGAAGGGGCCGTTGAAGTTGTTCAGCAACACGTAATTCTCCCCGATGCCGCGCGTGTTGCGCATAGCAGCGCACTGTAGACTGGTCGAGAGTAGCGCAAGCCTGCTGAACCAACCAATCCGATGAGATGACAAGTTGTGTCAGTTCTGATGGAAACGTAAGAGCTCTACATCAGACACAACAATGGCGACCAGCGAAAACAGGATCCGAAAATGGATTTTAGACTATTGGAATTAAAATAAATAATAATAATAATAATGCGATGCAAGGGGCTACCGGCGACGAATGATAACCGACGAGTCACTTGGAACAAACGATTCTTCGGACTCATTAGTGGGGGTAAGTGCAATGACGGGAAGCTCGGAAATACTTGTTCGTTGCGGCGATATGGTTGATAGCGGTCCAATATTTGTAGTTTGTTGAGGCGAAATAGTCGACAGAGGAAACAGACCAGAAGAGGCGTATCGAGACACAACTGGCCGAGATGTGGACATTATGGGGGTTATGTAAGGTGACTGAGTCCCAACTGCCCACGAATTGTCGCGCGAATGTACATGTGTCAAGAGAGGAGACGGGGTCATAATATCGCTGAAGTCTCCGCCAACGCTGCCTTTGCGGCTTGCCGGCATTGAGAATGAAGTGCCATCGGGGGGCCGAATCGAGTACAAGACGCCAACGCAAGATTCTATAAAGTCGTTGAACTGAGTCTCGGTGATAGCACGCCCAGAAAAGCGAATCCTCTCGTACTGGGCGATATACTTGCGACCAGCTTGTGGGGTTTCAATCATTCTTGCGCTGATGAGCAACTCAATATACTCTCGTAATGGCATCCCCGGTGGTCGGGCCAGTGAAGGGCGGAGGCCGCGGGTCTTGAGTTCCACCAGGTGACTGGCTGTCATGACGACTTCTTCGTACGGAGCAGCCAAGGCTAAATCTGCAACGTCCTTTGGGTTCGGCCGTCCTGCGTGGCTAATCTTGCCGGTCGGCGCCATATCCGCCACCACTTGGTTACACCGCAGCTTTTCCGATTTTATTAATTTCGCCATCTCGCGGGGAACGTCCTCTTCGCGAATAGTGTATCGTCGTGGGATATCGAGCAACCACCTTCTGACCTTCCACAGTCTCAGCAGGGACAATACTGCTGTCGCGGCCCCTGCCAACGCATATGCCACCAAAATAATAATTACATCCCAAAATTGTCCGGTAGCCTTTGATTGTTTAATTGTATCAATCGGCGTAACCACTAACAGTGCGAAGAAGCACAGAACTAGCACAACCAGCGAGGCGTGGTACAGGTACCACTGATTCGGATGTTTTCGTTTCGGCTTGGGAATACGAAGTGCCATTCCAATAGATTTCACTGTTGCTCCATGTTCCTCAAGAAAAAAACGGGTAAAAAGCCCTCCGCAAACTATTGAGAAACGTCTGGTTTGCTTGGGGACTAAGCCGACTAGTGACATGATCACTAATTATTATTATAAATCATTACGTCAAAACTGCTGCAGCATGTCAAGCGCCACGCCACAGATTTTGTGATATTTGTACAATTAACAAGCATGTGTGACCCGTATCTGTCCTCTCAGAAGTGAACCGTAATCCGAGAAGTCTTCAGGAGGCCAACGCTCATCTGGGCCGCAACTGATCCAGTAAAATCATTACTAACTCGATTAAACTGGATTGAAGAATCAACGGCCACTATTTTCGGGCCATTAAGGACACCCACATTGTATGTACTAGTCCACAAGAGTGCGTAGGACATACTACGTGGGCGGCCGGTAACGGAACCCAGATGTGTTTCGGTCTTGGTAGAGTCTACAAGTAAGTGTTGTGGCTAAATAGCAATGGGTTGGGTCAACACGAGTAACGCAACAACTCATGTCTCTCAACGTCACGGTAAAACACAAAATCTAATTTACAAAACACCAAGCGCTATCACGTTGTTCAAGAGCTGGTAAAATTCATCAGCGATTAACGTTTATTTTTGTCGTGTCACCTCATCCTAATATATAACAATACAGTGCATGCAAGCTCCAGCAAACCATGCCAAGGATGCAAGCGAGGTGATCAGAGACGACGACCTCTGCGACCACCCTTTCGTCGGGTCGAGTCAGATGGAACGGGGGTGACGTCCTCAATGCGGCCAATCTTCATACCCGAGCGAGCAAGGGCACGGAGAGCAGCCTGGGCACCAGGACCGGGGGTCTTGGTACCGGTGCCACCAGTAGCACGAATCTTGAAGTGGAGGGCGTTGATGCCAACCTCCTTGCACTTGGCAGCGACATCGTGCGAGGCAAGCATGGAGGCGTAAGGAGTAGACTCGTCGTGGTCGGCCTTGACCTTCATACCGCCAGTGACTCGCGAGATGGTCTCACGACCTGAAAGATCGGTAACGTGGACGAAAGTATCGTTGAACGAGGCGAAGATTCGGGCAACGCCGAAGACAAGCTCACCCTCACGGGTCTGCAGTCCAAGAGTAACGTTTTCTGCAAGTTAGTATTGTTGCAAGTTGAAACGTCACAAAGTTTCGAAAATCCCTTTGGCAGAGAGCAATCTGTCAATGCCCGACAGGACAATAGCCAAATTAAGTACGAAATATTATACAAACTGTGAGAGGTACACCACACTCGACATGCAACAATCCGCTCTGTTCAACCAGCCAACAGTCTAGAGTTTTCCAACCGCAAACACTTTGGTCACAACCGATAAATCTATTCCGACATTAAAAACTATCGTGCAACAAGGGGCAAGCATTCCAGCGCTTATAACATACCAGTCTTAGGCGGGACCATGATGCGATGCTCTGTGTGTCGGTGTGAGTGCTGAGAGCTCTAGTTCGAAAGAAATCTTGAGTGGGTCGCGAACCCCCGACAAGGGTTGGGCCCTAATGTTTTCCCAAAAAGGAAATAACCAATATGCGGCATATGTTGAGTTATCATACGGGAATCTCTGGAGCAGCCTCGCGGCATTCATAGAATGGTAGTTCAAATATAATCGCACCTTTTTATGATACTTGTTTACTCATTGAATTTTGCAGTAGTGACCAATCTCGTCTACAGGATATTGCCCGCATGCCGCAATATACAGTCACGCTTTCCGTATACAGTAATTAAAGGGCAAGGGGAAAAGACACACCGACGCACTCTGAATTTTAGTAGTGTAGACAGTTGACGAGTCTTGATTCCGATCCTAGACACTAACAATGCCGGTAAGCGATAAAATGTATATTGTCACGTCGTGTAACAGGGCTGGATATGCAAATGAATCCTCTGTGTAATGAGGTGTTTATTCATAGTGCAACTGAAGAAGCCACGATATACTACTTGTGCGGAACGTGTTCCTGAAGGTTGAAGCGATGCGACACTGGCAAGCAGAGAACGCGCATATGTGAAGCTGGCTAAGCGTGTTTCATTTATTTGGTTTGGTCTGAGGTTCCTTGAGATTTGGATTGATCGTGGCTTGTGCGTTTTGCAAGACTATTTTGGAGATTTTGTACAGTGTCATTGAAATTGACGAGAAACACTAACAGCAGTCCCACAAGTCATTCAGGACCAAGGTCAAGCTTGCCAAGGCTCAGAAGCAGAACCGATCGCTTCCCCAGTGGTTCCGTTTCAAGACCAACAACACTATCAGGTAAGTCTTATTGCAGACACATCGCTACAGTGTGCGGTTCTATGGCTATACTTTTAAAGCGTCGTCAAGTACTGACAGCAGATACAACTCTAAGCGACGACACTGGAAGCGCACCAAGCTTGGTATCTAAACTTATTGCCGGCTTGCGATGCTGCTTATAAGCGCACAATAATGTGTATGCTGATGTAAAAATGTAGTCTTATGACACATGTCAACGCATAATTCTGAGTGTAGTCAATAGATGTAGTCGGTTGCAGTTTCGGTGGGCAGGGCGCTGTCCCATCATTGACGACTACGTCAGATCGTTGTGAATTCAATGCATATGCACATGCTGGGCACGTTAAAGTTACACTGTCGACACACGAAACGTTAAAGTTAACTGACGACACACAAAACGTAGACATGCCTTACGGCACCAATTCAGAAGAATCACTGGCGTTCATAATATCTGCATACGAGGCCATCAAGCAGATTCCATACGGGCACGTTATTACTTATGGTACGGTGGGGAATCCTCGATTGCTTTCAATGGGTCAATCACTTTGGCCAATATAATTGTGACAGACCAGAGAAACTCGACTATAGTCTACATGACTAGAGGACTCTGTACTTTTTGCAGTCTCAGCTAACTCTAGGACACATTGCATACTTGATCGGAGCTCCAGCTAATTCTCGCCAAGTTGGAAGCGCCCTGAAGCATTTACCACATCCACCTCGTGATCAAAACGATGAGAGTGAACGGGACTACGATTACAATTCCGATACGGTTCCGTGGTGGCGGGTGATAAACGCATCGGGCCGTGTCTCCAACGTCAATACTAGGCAGCATCAGGTCGTAAAATTGCAACAAGAAATACCTGAAACGACTACAGATGGCAAAGTTGACCTTGACAAATATGGGTGGTTCCCCGATGAAATTGACTTTTGAGCCAGTCAGCCCCAAAACTCGACCTCTTTTAAAGCAATGGTCCGAGTCGCTTCGCGTTGCATGATAACCGCAAAGGTATCCCAGACTAGCTGTGTATTTCACGCTACTGAGAAAAACATTAGTACACAATTGGCGATGATCCTATGCGACCCGAATTAACTGTACAGATTCAAGAACCGGACAACGACGGGACAACAACATTCACGACGCGTTGCGGGGTAGAACACCACGTGGGTTTAAAAGTAAAAATATGTCATAACACGCTAGTTGCATGTAATGATCGACAGCTGAGAGGGGCGATGGACCATCTTGTTAGCCAAAATTGAAGACAAGTCAAATAAACAAGAAGAACAAATTCGAGCGTATTCTCACGCAAGAGGCGACGTGAGATTGCAAAGTCAATAAGAGCGACCATAGAGCAAACGCGATAGAACCGACGCAGGTTATAGACGCATTGGCAGCTAAAGACGAAATTGTATATTCAGGTATTCATCATGACGACCGTCTAACCGCCCACTGTAGGTACACCTGGGACGCTAGACACTGAACAGAGACTTACAGTGAAGCGGAACATTTCACAAGAATTGCAGGAAAATGAGTTTGGGTACATCCATGGACACCATGACGCGCGACGGGATCGCGCTGTCGCAGAGCCCGCGAGTGTTTGATCTTACCGGAAAGACGCCGGACGGATTATGCGGAACTCCAGTTACTCAACGGAGTCGTCGGGCAAGCAAGGAGCGCGGTGCCCGGCCGGTAATAACGTCGAGCGAGCGTCAAATCGAGGACTATATCCGGACATTGTCTAAACAAGACGTTAACAAGCGTGATATCTTTGGACGCACGCTATTGCATCTAGCAGCGACCTCTGGCCGTAACGATGTCGTTGCTGCTTTACTAGATCACCACCACGTGGATGCATTGGCTGGTGACTATGAGAGTGGTTGGTCGGCACTGCATCGAGCGCTCGCTGCTGGGAATTTACAGACGGCAGTCTTACTACTAGGCCGTGGCGGCGCTGACGTTATCAAAGCCAAGGATCGGGCACGCGAGACGCCGTTTGAAATTATGACGGCTATGCTGAGGACCAATGTCGGGCCATGGGAGAGACGTGGCACAGAGTTGTTTACGTTTGGGTCCAATGCGAATCACAACTTGGGATTTGCAGACCATGACGATCGTGCACACCCAGAGATGGTCAAGCTGGAACAACGGCCCGGGGCCACAGTTTTTGATAGGCACTCTATTGCTGATGTGCAAATCTCCAAGCTGCATACCGTCGTGATCACAAACGGGCGGGGTAACCTGTACGTGTGTGGGTTTGCACGAGGAGGGCGTCTTGGGCTTGGTAAGCTCCAGGAACGACCGGCGCAATTCAAGTTTGCCCGTGTCCAAGCTTTGGAGAAGGAGAAAGTTGTCGACATCGCGGTCGGCGTTGACCACACGATCGCTATTACCGATGGCGGCGAGTGTTACACGTGGGGGTCAAACGCAAGTGGACAGCTCGGTTATAATGGAGCTAATGCATATGAGCCCAGAAAAGTACTCGGAGACCTGAGAAAGAAGCCTTTGATCGGGTGTGCAGCGTCCAACATCCATTCTGTCGCATTTACTTCAGAAGACCTCTACACGTGGGGTAAGAACGTAGGACAGCTGGGATACATGTCTGATAATACGAATGGAACTGTCGCTAATGATGGCGATGACGGAAAAGTTTTCATCGAGCCCGCACCCCGCAAAGTGCTGTATGGGTTCCCAGACAAGATTCAGATGGTAAGAGCCACTGATATCGCTACCATTGTACTATTTGCAAACCATGAGGTGTGGGTATTGATGAATGGAGGATATTTCAGAATAACATTCCCACTCGAGACGAGGCGCTCAGATAACTTTGACGCTTATCAATTTCACAAGCAACCTGCGCATGTAACCAAGATTGCTGCCACATCATCTGGAGCTGTGTGTGTGCTCATGAGTGATGGAACTGTGTTGGGATTTTCACTGGCTTTGCATGCAAAATCCAACTTGCGGCCTAGCCAACTGGGGAAGCAAGTCCAAGTTTCGATCGTTTGGGTTGGTCGCAACAAACGCTTGCGTGCTACTGACGTGGATGTTGGAGACAATGGCGCAATTATTCTATGTACCGAGTCTGGAGGAGTGTGGCGACGGGTGCCTCGTGGTAAGACCAGAGCTAAGAATAAAGAGTTCAAATTTGAGCGCATTCCTCTTATTAATCGTGTCCATCAGGTGCGATGCGACTCGCAGTTCCAATCGTTTGCTGCCATCCGCACTGACATATCTATGGACGCCATTGACGTATCCACGGCTTCTGTGGCAGAAGACCTGCATTACTTGGCTCCTTTTGTCTCTGGCAGCCCCGTGCACCCCATGTTTCGATGGGATGAGGCAACTGTGAGGGAACCGCTTGTATTTTCACGTCCTAATTACGGTTATGAATGTGTAGCAAGAGTTCTTGGTATTGAGGAAGATGCGCTACAACTTCCCCAGTTCCCCGAATATGATGGACTGAATTGCTGGCTAGCGAACGCTACAGAGGAAGCACTTATCGAAGACCTGCGCAGAAGACATAATAGTTCTGAACGGGATCTCGCCATTGTCGATGGAAGCGTAGAACTCTGGGTGCATTCCTGCATCTTGCGTTGCCGTGTCCCGAAGCTAGTACCACTGATGGATGGCGAGGTCGACAATATTACACTGCGCAGGGGAGCTCGCATTACTTACACTGCACATCGTCTACATTTCTTTGGGTTTCGCCTGACGGCAATTGTCGCATTTATTTATCATGTCTACACAGACTTCTCTCTCAAGCCTTGGGGTACATTCCCTAAAAATGTCCCCAAGCATCTCATCGAGTCCAAGCTAGAGCTTGAAGAGCTCAAGTCGTGCTTGGGACTCGAGAACTTGTGGACAGAGGTTTACCGGGATTCCTTACCTCGACGTGGCTTGAATGGCGATCTGTTATTGCTTGTTAACGATGAAGCGACTGCAGACACGGTTGTTCACCTGGCAGACGACACAGTCATGTACGCACACAGCTACATTCTGAAAGTTCGTTCGGATTTTTTTGCTACTCTGCTCAAAGAGGAGTGGTCTCGCGACAGGGTTTTGGATGGTAGGGCGCATATTTATTTGACGGATATCAATAGAACCCAATTTGCTGTCGTTTTGCGCCACTTGTATGGAGACTGCATCAGCAATTTGTTTGATAGGACCTTTGAGAGCTCAAAGGTAGCAATACGGTTTATATTAGAGATTCTTGAGGCAGCTGATTATCTTTTACTGTACAAGCTTGAGGAGATCTGTCAAAGCGCGCTTCTGGAATTCGGTGAGTGGTAGCTGTGATATTTTAGTTCTCTTAGTTATTATTGGGCCAGCAAAAACTAACGAAAAGTTACTGTCAAGAACGCCGGATGGCTTTTGAATGAGATAACCAACTATCAGCAACTGCAGCTGGAGGATCGGCTGCTCTTCTATCTGTGCCAGAATATGGAGTGTATTCTGGAAAACGGATTCCTGTGTAATCTGGAAGAGCCTGTTATTTCGAGGATTGAGGTTGCCATGAAGAGCTATGCAGCAGTTCGATCAATGGACAATTCCAGGTGGAGTGATGCAAAAATTTTATTTGACTTTGTTGCAGACAGTCTCGAACACGACGAATTAGTTACCTCGAGGGTACCAATTTTGGGAACAAAAGTTGACCGAGGTGGATTCAGCATGATGGCAAACCGGTTTGTACCTGCTCCTGTGGATAAGAGTGATGATGACGGTGTATTCGTTCTAGATCTCGACGATGGCAAGCCTTCCAAGGTGGCCGTTAGTCAGAAGAAGGAAGAAGCGTCTCCACCACAGCAAAAGCCTGCCGCATCACCTGGTGTTTGGGGCTCTGCTCCTCAGACGTCGAGAACTCCGACATCACCACATTTGGGTGAATGGACAGTTGTCAAGGCAAAGAATTCTCCAACTTCATCACGAGTAGGATCATACACGGACAGTCCTTTGTCTATGACACCCCAGACGAAGAAGGAGAGTCCTTGGCAGGTTGCCAATCCTTCTCCGAAATTGGGGTCAGCACCGTTCCACGTGGAGACAAAGAGACGATTGTCATCTAATTCTGGCTCCAGGGCTGAGACATCAAAGCTCAGTTCCATGCTTGCCGCAGGCAAGAGTCCATTTTCGACGCCCGTGAGGCAGTCGTCTGTCGGTGCGAGACCAACCATGACTAGCCCTGGATCTGGCCAGAACAGCGCGGCTCCCAATATGTCATTTATTGCGCCTGTTATTACAGAGATCCAACCAAAACTTTCGCAGAAAGAGCGTCGTCGGTTGCAACGTGTTGGTAAACAGCCCGAACAAGGAGCCGTAGGGACAATACCATCAGCAGCACCTCTGGTGTCGGCCGTTTGTAGCCCTTGGAAGATTTCAAACACTCCAACTCCCGCCGCCAACGATGACTCTCCGTTTGCTATCTATAAAAATGGGGACGATGCCGTCCGAGCGAAACCGAAGAAACCAACGGAGACTTACCAGCCGACCCTGGCAGACATTATCCGGCAGGAGCAGAGGGATGTGCGAGAACAAGAGCGTGCTGCAAGCAAGACACTCAAGGAGATTCAGCAAGAAGAGGAGTTCAACAAGTGGTGGACTGCAGAGTCAAAGCGTGAAATTGAGCGGCAGCAGGCTGCTGAGGCATCGACTACGCCGCGACCTCAATCGAACCGCTCACGACGCTCACGAGGAGCTCGTCGTGGGGGACAAGAGAAGCATGGGATGTCCAAGCCGCGCGATAATAAAGTCGCAGTGAACTGTAGCTAACTATATAGTATATACATAGAAGGGAGAGTCTAGGATATCGCATCCGTTCCCTCCTCTAATGCGAGCCCATGCGATACATACCGCGCTGAACATCGCTGCCTACTCATTCCTAGGCTGAACCTTGAATCCTACGACTCCCCGAACTCTCAAAAATCTGATCTAATTTGGATATATGTCACGAAATATCTCTGTACATTGCAGTGGGATGGACGATAATAATACAAGCAGAGTACGGTACAGGTTTTTGCACAGGGTAAAAGTGAGAACTGTCAGTACAAAAGCCGTGAAATTCTTTCTCTCAACTCTAAAATCCTGAAATATTCCAAGAACCTTGGAGAATCATTGTTTGTTTCCTTGACTCGTCGACTGTGAAACCAGGGGATAAACATGAAGTATTCCAGGAACCTTGGGGAATCATTGTTTGTTTCCTTGACTCGTCGACCGTGAAAACATGAAACAAACAATGATGCTCATATAATAAGTATGTTGTTTCGGGAGTCACGCGCTTGTTTTGATGATCCAACTTCCAAATCAAACTAGAGTTTGTGAAGCAACTTATGATCAGAAGTTTTTACTGAACCATATTCTCAATTGCTCCTAGGCGTCAAGATTGATGACAAGCGGTCTAACCACA
Organism: Tardiomyces digboiensis; assembly: GCA_030570855.1. Classification (NCBI taxonomy): domain Eukaryota; kingdom Fungi; phylum Ascomycota; class Dipodascomycetes; order Dipodascales; family Trichomonascaceae; genus Tardiomyces; species Tardiomyces digboiensis. The sequence continues at coordinate 11,314 of JAJLWU010000016.1, read as the reverse complement.
GGTCTGAGAGGAATTAGAACATCGTTGTCATTGCTGACTTTTCTTAGACAAATTGTAACTAGAGGTAGGTACACAAATGGTTGGAACACACAGATTTCGTGATGACCAAAAAAACACAAAGCTGGAATTACTGGCAGACACCACAGTGGTGAGAATGTTTTTGCTGCAACGCCTGATTATCGTACACCCGATTAATGGAGTCTCACAATCGTGTTCAAAGTACTAACTACAGGTATGGTCTATTTTATGATTAATGTGCAGAGTTGAAATGACGATCCATAGCACTGGGCACCGATATATAATGAGTGACAGGCTTTTAAGTGGGCCTAGAAAACCCACGCGACTGATCTCTTGAGTCAAGGACACATCTGTTGGGGGTTCAGAGCTTCGTTACTAACGCCAGTAACACTAGAAGGCAAAAACCGCTAAAGCTGGACAGAATATGTACATTCACTGTCCTTTGTTAGGTATGCACAGCACTTCTGAGCTCTACTTTACGTGATGATTCCAGATGACGAGTCATATTCAGGCTTCCTGATGACGACAAACTTTTTTTTTACCATTCATGCAACCTCTGACATGACAGTAATTAATTGCCTGGGCCCAGTCAAGCCGATGCTAACCGAAGGATTCGTTTTTGCTCTAATGTTCAACCGACACAATCGACTATTGTGTCAATTGCATCGGAGCTGACGTCAGTTTTGTCGTCGACGGCGAGGCAATTGGCACAATGGCAAGGAAGGTGGATGATGAATTACGAAATTTCAAAGACAAGCATATGTCTGATGCTTGATGAAAAACTTCGTGTCTGACCCCTTCCACTCTGTGCTAAATGGTAAGTGTTGTTTATACAAGTTTCTTCTCTTAAATGATGATCTTCCACATCTCACGACGGTCGACTGTGCCCACCATACGTGGCGTTGATGATATTCGCCTGTGACTAGGCGTGGACCTGATACTTGAAACAAACGGATTTTTTGCTGTGGCCCTTTTTTGTGCGATTCTAACCACAGAGACAAGGTGTAGACATTTTATATCTCAGTTTATCACATCCCTCTATGTATTAATGGATCCTAGTTTACACCACCTTCCACGGCCGGTCATTATTACTTCTTAAATTTTAGTTGGAAGTAGCCAGACATTCCAGCTACTCAGCTGCCTAAACCTGCTCCTCGGCAAAGGCACTCTCAATGGGCTTCTCCATGAGCGCGGCGTGACCAAGGATTGTAACGCCAGAGGCGCCAATAAGCCACAGGATGGTAGCAAGAGGCGATGCAAAAATACCAAGCGGCACTGCGACGACGAAGAGACCAGTGTACAAGGACGAAGTGGGGATAGTCGAGCCCCATGGCAGCACAAGATCCTGGCCCTGGAGTGAGCCGATGGCAAACATACCAACCACAACCAACACAATGACAAAGAGCAGCAACAAGTTGGTCAAGAGACTGTAAATGGACAAGCACGCCAGCACAACGGCATAGTTGGACGAAAAGTAGCCCAAGTTGAAGTTTATACGCGACTGGGCGTCGCCCCAGCCGTTAGGACGCGACATCCTCTTGAAGTCCAAAAAGTCCCGAGGAGACCTGAGGTTTGCAAATCGAGACTGTAGAGCGCCACCTTCGGTCTGGTGTTAGTTTTATTCTTCCAGGCTAACAGTAGCTACCCACGGGTGCCGTTTTTGCCAGCACTCCCGCGTTGGCAGCATCCCAGTCAAGTGCTTATTTAACTCATTCAATATGGCCCACAATATCCACAAAGGACAGACATCAGAACTTACTCTCAAACGCTCATACGAGAAACGCTCCGTGAACGAGCCCAGCTGAAGTTAGCAGGCAGCTATAAAAACGAGCGCTACGCCAAACCGACACTCACCTGCAGTGCAGCAAATCGCGATCCAATGCTGTTCATATTGACTTTAAGCGTGAACGTCGTGTTTTTCGCCTACTAACGCGCTATTTAATGATTTACGTGTCAAATCATTTAACTGATGGCAGTGCACTGACAAGGGCAAGGGCAAACTCGAGAGAGGTCGCCACATCAAAGGTTCTGCAGCAGCGTCTTGACTTTGTGCTGCGGAGCCCGTTTGATACCTGGCGAGGACCTAGAATAGATTGTAATCAGTCGCGAATAGCCCCTGGGAAGCAGAAATTTGAAGTTGTAGCAGGAATCTAACACCAAATGAGCTACTACTTAGCTAGTAACGAAAAAAAAACAACAGTCCTTTAAAAAACAAATAGAAATTCATAACAGCACATGGCAAAGTCTATAAATATGGTTTTAAATGCAAAGCTGCAGGCCGATACAAATGACGGAGGCGACTAGGAACAGTCACGACCTAATCACTCGCTACTCTCCGGTTCGCCGCGAATTGCATGCAACGATCTTAATCTTGTCGGCATTCACAATCTCGCCAGAGTCCATCTTAAATTGTATGTCCTTGACAACCAGTGTCCAGACGTCGTCACAGCATCGGTATGTGTCAAGATGTCCCTTGAGAGTCATTCGCGTTTTGACGTTATCGCGTAGCTGTTCTGCCATAACTCTGTCAAACTTGAGTTAGTTGTTGCTTTCTTACGCAGCCTTGCTCGCAAGCGGTTGACTTACATGCACAAGCACCTTCATGGCTAGCTGGGGATGGATACGCTCGTCACTTTTGGTTAGCAAATTTATCATTTCGAACGACAACGGAGCAGTGCATTGTCAAACAGACAAGCACAAAGTAACACTCTGGGATAGAATGTAACATGTTCAAAGTACAAAGCGGGCAGGCTCGACCAAGTTACAACGTCGAGCAATCAAAATTGTAAGAGACGACAGCAGCTTTAGAAACTAGAAAAAAGCTGCTCGCAACAGATAGTTGCAGCCCTGCCGAGATTTGTCGACTTCTATGCGCATCAATATACGCTTGATTACGCCAGAGCACATACCTTATGAAATTGTCGAGAGCATCGAGGAGCGTGACACCAATACTGAATGTTAGCACACTGAAAACGAGAAGACAACCAGTAAGATAGCCAATAAGACTGATACACAGTACGCACCTGCTCTGTCGGTATAGCTGATAGTATGGTACGGCGCCACTCATATTGGCAAAAACAGGGCCGAGAGCCTTTTATATCGGTTCGGTGAAATGCTGGACGACGTTCCCAACTGCCCCTCACGGCTGACAAATGAAACGCTGCTACTGGTCACAGTCATTATGCAAACGACATGCAAAACTGCCATGGCTGAATCGCTATACGAGCCAGATTGAATTGCTTCGGATAGGAGACATAAGAAAACAGAGATTTTGTGGGCATGTGGAAACCAGCAGTGTTAATGGCTTATCAATGCGGGAGCGTGTCTCGCTCGGTAGTCAATTTCATGCTATATATGCACACATATGCGACCAAGTGGCGTGGCGTCATAACCCGCCTTTTGTCTTAAAGCACACTACTCGGCAATTCTTACAACTTCAAAGCCATCACTGGTGGCTAACAATCGGAGATTTAATATTCTCAGAGATAGAAGACTGCGAACAGGGTTGAGTTGTCAACAGTTGTATACTTAGCTTGATCGTGGACTCGAACCACATTTGGTCATACCTTGAAAAAGCTTGCTCACGCATTCGACCATACTGTGTAATCAATACAGTCAAGTTTTTTTTTTTTTTCTTTCTTTCTTTTCATTGGCATTCTATACCTCTGTCATTAAGGAAGCATGACGTCCGTGGTATATTACAAGTTCAAGTCGCAGAGAGAGCCCTCGCGAGTCTCATTCGACGGCACCGGACTCTCTGTGTTTGACCTCAAACGTGAGATCCTCATTGCTAATAAGCTCGAGGACACGGCCGATTCATTCGACCTTATGCTTACAAACCCAGATACTAAAGAAGGTATGTCATTGTTTATCTATTGATGATCCAACTCGGACTAGTCGCGAGTTGTGGCCGACAGAGAACATATTATTAACAACAGAATATGCCGACGACACTGAAATCATACCACGATCTATGTCGGTGATTGTGAGCCGGATTCCTACCACACGGGGCGCCAAAGATAGCGCAGCGCGGTACGTGACCGGATCCATGCCAACAAACTCAAAGAACCTGGGCCGCCGTGAGGACTTGTCTCGACGTCCCGGTGGCGCGGGCCTAGGACCCGGTGCCATGGCGCCTGCTACAACAACTAGTGCAGTAGCAGGTGACAGCAATGCCCCAATGTCCAGCGAAGAAGCAATGATATCTGCCATGTTCCAAGCCCAGGGCGAGCAGTGGAACCAAACTCAAGAGGCCATGGCAAAGGCCGCGCCAGTATATTACAATAGAAGTGGGTTTCAGACCTCTGTACCAGACCATCCTCCTCCCCCAGGGTATATGTGTTACCGATGTGGGCAGAAGGGGCACTGGATTCAAGCATGTCCTACTAACAACGATCCCAACTGGGAGAATAAGCGAGTACGCCGAACGACTGGAATTCCCCGTAGCATGCTCAAGACTGTGGCTAAGCCGCAGGATGAGGACTCGGGAACGTACATGATCAACGACGAAGGAGAGTATGTGGTAGCCGTAGCTGATAGCGCTGCGTGGAGCCGATTCCAAGAACGGCGAAAACTGGCTGACGAGAAAGAGCGCGATGAGCGGCCGTCGAACCCAGAGCTCGAGGATCCTATTACTCACAAGCTGTTTGTCAAACCAGTGAAAACCCCTTGTTGTGGAAAGACTTATTCAGAAGCATCCATTCAGCAGGCGCTATTGGATTCAGATTTCGTGTGCCCCAATTGCAAAACCGAGGAAGTCCTACTGGACCAACTGGTCGATGATAAGGAAATGGAATCACGGGTTGAGGACTTCAAAAGGGCCCAAGAAAAGCAAGAGGGAGAGTTGGACGAGAACAGTGAAGCAAAAGACAGCAATGTTGATGCGAATGGCCAGGACGTTGCAGAAACGGGCCCACAGGGCGACGAGAAGGACGACAAAGACGACAAGGATCAGCCTGTACCGGACATGCCACTACCTCTCCCAATGCCACAATTGCCTCTTCCTATTCCACCTCCGTTTTTGATGCCATTTGCTCCAGCTCTTATGCAGCAAATGCAACAGAGAATGAAACAAGATTCGCACAGTCCTCAGAGTCCCGACGTTAGCGGTGAAAGAGGACGTAGTGATTCCCGAGAACCATTGCCGCAGGCGCCTCGCAGTGATTCGAGAGACCACCGTTCTAGCTACAGCAGGAGTCCATCGCCTCCGCCAAGGTACTCACGAAGCCCTTCTCCACCTGGACGTGGAAACTATAATGTGGGCCGCAGTCGATCAAGGAGTCTAAGTCGCTCCCCTCCTCGGGGACGCAGTCTGAGCCGGAGCCAGAGTCGGAGCCCTTCGTACAATAGAGCAAGAAGTCCATCGTACAGTAGAAGCCGGAGTCCACCGCCTGTTGGTCGGCCACGTTTTCAAGCGCCACGAAGCAGGAGCCCACCGCCACGACGGCGCTCGGAAAGTGATGAAGATCTTCTTAACTCGCGCTCACGAGACAGAGATGGGGTTCGTCAAAATGGAGGTGGCAATAGGGGCCGGGGAAGGGGCTATACCGCGCGAGACCGCCAACGGGAGCGGGAACGTGCAGACCGCGAGAGAGAACGAGCTCGAGGTAACGAAAATCGCCCTGGCCGTGATAGCGACCGAAACGAGGATCTGAAGTCGCGTAATGGTACTGATCGGTCGGCAGCGACTAATGAAGATGGCGGAGGAGGGCGTCGTCGCAACAGAAACCGACGGCGACGCGGAGGTAGGGACAGAAATGGCCATGAACGCGAGAAAGATGATCGTCCAATTCCCGAGGGAGCACTCTCGCTGCAACAGCGTCTTGACATGCCGCTGTCAGCATCCGGTAGTGGTGGGGGTGCTGGTCGACGTCGGCGGGGCCGACGGTGACCGCCAAAAAAAAAACAACAACAAACGGCCGGGTATTCCAAAGAAAATTCATGTACATAAATAACGTAAATATATAGCCAACGTGCTCTCTTTTGCAAAACACATGTATCAAATGAAGTCTACAATTTCTAACTATTACGCTATTACTTGCCCTCGGCATCACCTTCGGAGAATAGAATCGCAGCGTACTTGCCGTTCCACGCCCACGCACCTGGAATGCCGTAACCAACACTACCTTCCTTGGCATTGGCTGTTTGTTCTGTGTTGAGGACCTCTTCAGTTCCCTCAGGGAGGCCGACAACGGCATCTGCTTTTATGGTTCGTAGCGAGAGAATTCGCACACCTGACGATGCAAGAGGCCCAATAGCATCAACAAATTTTGTAGTTCGTGGCCATCGAAGGTCACCTAGAAGCTTGCGGCCGTTGAGGTCACCCTTCAGGATTGTGAGCTTGGCCTCCTGCAGATCCCGGCACACAGCACTGCCTCCATGAGTACCATTAGGATTAATTTCCCAAAAGTAGGCCGACGTTGTCCAGAAGGATGACGTGCGAATAATCAGTTTACCGTCACCGTGGTAGCCCACAAGCTTTTCTACCATATAATCAAGGTGGTCCCGCTTGGCTAGCAAGGATGGAAAATAGTCCGGGTCGGAAAGGCTCTGAAAGATGAAGAGGATATCTTGTGGCAGCACGTCAGAAACAAACCATGGCATGGATTTCGGATGCAGCACAATTGTCTCGGCCAACCCAGAATCGAGCAAGAATAAGGCGAAAACCAAATCTGTGTACAGCTCGAATCCCGCATTGTCAAGAACAATGTCGACTCGGCCACCTGGCTAAATTGTTAGTATTACACAATACATTCGGAAAATTGCAAACAAAATCGACACAACGGAGCAGGATACTTACCTCTGAACAGACGACTTCCCAGGCCTCGTCTACATGGTTCACTAGAATGTTCTTCTCATTCTTCTTGCGAGCGTCCGAGCCCTGGAGGGTCTGAAGCTGTTCAAGTGAGACAGACACCAATAGAGATAAATCAGTTGCATTCCCCCACAATGAAATGTCTACAAACTCGCGAAAGAGCAGACGCAGCGCGTCTTGATTGGCGCCTTCATTTTTCAACTGCTCCGAGAGTTCATGGTAACGAGTCGCAAGTTCACCGACTGCGGCAGCGGACTTGCGAAACGTTTCGTCTTTCTGCTTTCTGAACAAGTCATAGCCCTGCCAGTGGTTGCTTCTCTCAAACAGGGTTTGCAGATATCTGTATAAGTAGCATTCGCTGTACAACCAAGGGGCGCTATGCCATGTAATGCCGCCAATTGCAGCTAAATCATTGTTATAGAGCTTGACATCTTCTCCTGTGCCGTCCTCTGGAAGGGGCCTAACCGTCAGCATACACGAGTTTGCTTCCATAGAACTGCAACGCTAGCTTATTGGCACTTACTTCAATGGGCGATCGTGCGCCATGTCGTATTTGAAAGCGACAAGCGCCTTGATAATCTCCTTGCCTTCTTCAATCTTTTCTTGCTCAGATTGATCCAATTCAGCAACGGTCTTGTGGGCGTCGTCTATGGCACCGGCGAGAATTGCCTGCCATCGACGAAGAACACTGTCATGCGCCAAACTGTCCTTGTCGCTGTTAAAGTATGGAGGCGGCACCGTAGCTGCAATTAGTTCGGCTTTATTATCTTCTCCCAGAATCCACCAGCTAGAGCTGTAATTGCAACTGTAGCTTTTGTTTGAAGTCTCACCGAAAGACTGCGATCCCGGGAAGGATCGCTGCCAGATCTGGCAAATATCCCATCAACAATGGAATACGCGTGACAAGCACTCTATCCGCAGCAAAATAAAGCGATTCCTCGAAGGTGTTTGCATCCAAACATACCAGCGGTCATCTTCAACTTTGCAGTCAGTAAATGTTGGTTGTCAGTGAACAAAATGGCATGTTCCGCGCAGTACATATGCATGCGAACCGATTGGGTATGCTGATTCGGAGACTTTTTAACACACGCAATACATTGCCTGTGCAACTCTTCAATTTCAATGGCCCAGAGTACGAGATCATTGAAGGAAGAGTATGAGCATGCGCTGGGACTGAAGAGTGGTCTTGAAGCGTCCACAGTGCGACGTGACTCCAGCGACTACCAGGACAAAGTCCAGGAAGCCGTCCAGAGCTTTGACAGATGTCTACAGCTTGTCAACAGGCTGTCGTTATTTAGCAGTAATGAAGGATTGGAGGATGTGAATACTGGAGACATTGTGTACATGTCTGTGGAATACAATGCTGCATCTGTAAAGGAGAAAGTCAACCGAGGGACTGAGGGACGGTTGGATGTGGTAAGAGAGGCGGTTGGACAGTATTTGCGGTTCCTGCGCCTCGTTGAAAACTATGAAATACTACCAAAGGAGTACAACAAAAGGTTGTCGGATATCTCGACTCTAAAGGATCTCAGCAAACTGACACCGACAGATGCAGTAAAGAGACGGGCAGAGAAAGTAGAGCAGTTTAAGAAGGAAAAGGAGCTGCAATCTCAGATAGATGCTCTAAAGGGGGAGAGGGACGAGGAGATACAGCGTAAGCTGTATATAATGCAAGTGGAGCTGAATGCAATCCAGGCAATAAAGTCACTGCAGACAATGGCGATGGAGCTTGAGCTTCTAGAGTCGATGCCAGTGCGACCAGCCGACACATCTGAGCAGCAGCAGCAGCAGCAGCAGCAGCGAACTGGGGATACCGGTTATACCACACGCGTGGAACAAGCTCCGTTTGACCATAAAAAAGGACCACTTCTTAATAAGCAGGGCAAAGTTCTGCAACCATTTACAATTGTATCTTCCCGCGACAAGATTGCCAAGGGCGTTTTTGGTACCGGCCAGGTTCTTCCTACCATGACTGTGGAACAGTACCTCGAAGAGGAAATGAGGAGGGGCGGGGTTATAACGGGAGGTGGGGAAGCGTCTGCCAAGAAGGAGGAGGACACGGACGAAGACAATATAGAAAAGGCAGACGCAGAAACGTACCGTCTCCGCAAATGGGACGAGTTTACTGATTCGGTTGCGCGTGGCTCAGGAAATACGTACAATCGTGGTTGAAACCAGTATAAGAGTATAATGCTGCCTGCCACAAGCTTCTGTAACTTATTCACAGCATTATCTGATAATAATGAACCGAAAATCTAGACATATGGTTACTGTGGACTTTTTCGTGACAAATTGTTGCACTTCTGTAACACACAACACCCCAACCCTATATTGACTTTGGCAAAGGTATATACAACTCTGAAAATCTCGAGCATCTCGCGACCGAGGCAGAAGGTGACCGCCGACATGAGCCTGACGTCTCTGGTTAAAGAGACAACCGTTTTTCGGTGGTCTGACGATGTGGGTGTTGAAACCCTGAACTTATCTGTGCCATTGCCAGACATGGATACCAACAATTTGCGGATCCCGCGTGCAAGCATACGCGACTCCCGCAAGCCAGACGACGCTGAAGACAGCTACTATTTTGAAAACATTGCATCAAATGGTGGAGTATTCTCGAGAAAAGGTGGAGCACAAGAGGGGGGACCGCGCACTATTAGCTGGAGGCTGTTAGAGAACCGTCATGTTGTGGATCTAGTTGTGCTCGATTTGACCAACGTCAGCGACGAGTCAGTCTATAGAAGAGTGCGAATCTCGAGTCCGCTAGCGATTATAGCAAATTGCCTGACGGTCTCGGAAAGTGGTGGCAACATTGTGATAGATTTCTTGGTGGAATGTGGACTTCTCTACACTCAAACATTTGACTTTAGCACGTTTGTTGCTGGCTCCGGTGTGCGATTAACAAACAACAATGCGAGGACATGGAGAAGCATCAAGTATCCCTTCAACTTCGATACGAGGCGGCCGCATATGATGTACTCTGTGACAGCTGGCGTACTAGTTGTCGGACTGGAGGATGGTGACTTTGTTCACATGGAGAGGACAGAACCTCTTGGAGATGTGGTTAGCGGAAAGTTCCATGATTCTGCAGTCGGAATGTCTCTTGGAAGGCTAATTCCTTGGGGAGGTCACGAACGCGTTCCTGGGCACCCAGAGATGTCTGTTCGCGCAATTGTAGACGTGGCAGAGGCCCCTGGATACCTCTTGACGATGAGCGTCAACAAAGAGCTCAAGGTGTGGTCACTAGACACTTATAGTCTCGTTAGCACCAAGTCGCTGGGAAACGAACTACTTCCCGATTCGACTCCAGGGCGATATATTGCCTTCCCGCACGGTAAACACGCGGGCCATTCACTTGAATATATAGCGGTGTATTCCCCGTCAGGGGAAGAAGCTCGTATTGACCTTTGGAGCTTCAGAAATGGAGTCGTTGAGACTACAGACTGTTCACTCATGGTTCCAATGCCTTCGACGGATGGCACGGCGTGGTTTATGTGCGACGTTGGATTAGTACAGAGGAACCAATGTGAACTGGAAATTACTGCTGTGTGGAAAAGCGGTATTGCGTCGGTAATCAGGCGATGCACCCTGGAGCTGCCAGGTCCGCGTGGTAACTGGAAGTTACCGCGTTGGACTGCCGTCACTTCTGGCCAATCGACAGCGGCAGCAAGCCTTGGTACGCTCTTTCAGCGCGATGAGAGTAAGCAAAGGCTAAGCAAACTCTTTGGGCCCTCTGGATATAGCCTCAAGACTATAGAGGCTGCACTTTCTATATACTACAAAAAGTGCGGCGTTCGAACGCCATGGGACGACACCGACGACGCCGATTTGTCGATCAGGGACAAGGTCTGTAGAGTGGTTGGTTCTGGAGTCACGCTCAATATTGATGATGTGGTGGCCGGGTCGTCTGGCGATCCCAATTTTGACAGCTACCGACGAGAGCTCACTAATCAATGGGATCGGTTTGACCGACTCTGCGCAGAATTGGAGAAACAGGGCCAAGAATTTTTGAGAATCCATTACGATTCGTTTACAGACACGTATATTGTGACCAAAGCTGCGTTTGTGTCGATACTGCGACCGGCTACGCTCATTGAAGCGTTATATGCCAACAGATCTCAAGCGCCGTCTCAAGAGGTTCTCAGAGACATAGTTGATGCTGGCTGTGGCATCAGCGATTTGAAGGCGTGCAATGACCTAGTTCGTTTGGTAGAGCTGGGCGTCTCTCTTTGTGCAAGTCTCGAGGATCAATTTAGGTCGGAGATGGCATTCTCAGTCGAAGAGGATCCTGTTCGTGATCAGTACACATCTCCCGAAGATCGCCTGCTAGAGCAACACTATCGACTTGTCAATTCGGGCCTGATTTCTCAAGAACGTCTTGGATTTGCAGTCACTGAGCTCGATAGCATCAACACGGACGCGGCACTAGATACTTTATACAAGTACCTTGTGACAGACGCGCGAAGTGGAACCGAGGGTGAA
>JAJLWU010000015.1:0-60071 GCA_030570855.1 Tardiomyces digboiensis | reverse complement strand
TACCACTTGTACTTGGCCAGCAGAGGGTGCTTGTAAAACTTGCCGGAATAGAACCGGCACATGTGGTGGTATGATTCCAGGGGTCCATACATGATCCCAGCATCGCCCTGCCGCTGGAGTGACTCGTGGACCTGTGTCATATCGGTACCCTCTGGGAACTCCCAGTCGACGGGGTCGATGACGCCAAACTCGACCTCAGAGTCAGTAATGGCTCTGATCTCGCGCTTAAAATCGTCATCAAACTCTTGGTCATTTAAAAACACGTATGGATAATGAAACCACCGATTAAAATGCCGTTCCAAAGACCGCATCGAGTCTACCACGCCGTCGACCTCTGAATTACGCGCCAGCACAACCAGAACCGCGTTTGCTCTGGGCTCGTTGACCGCAGGCACGTGGCATCCAATACTAAACGGTTCGTCGACGCTAGTAGAAATAGCCCGGATCGGCGTTCGTAATAGCGATACAGGTGCTGTACCTTTGATAGCCATGACGATAAGCGCAATAGCCAACCCCACTGCTAGTGCCGGAAGTGCCGCGAAAACAACAAGCGGGGTCGTGACTCGAGTGCCGACGCGTATTCTTGCCCGTAGCGCAAACACGATCCAAGCAACAACCCACGCCAGAATTCTTCCTATGCGAGACCGTCGTCCCATATAAGTATATCTGACGCCGCTGCTGCTGTCACCTCCCTTTGTGCTATGGCCAAAGTGCCATCCAGGCGACTCCCCGTCCAGCTCCAGCAGCTGAAGGCCAAGCATCTACCTTCCTTTGCTGCTGTTTCCCGCTACCTCCGTGAGCCTTGCAGAGCTGCCTGTTATTTGCTCCACTAACGTACTGCTACGGCTCCTGCTGGTGGTCGCGTACAGAGCAGTGCTGTGTGTAAGGCGCCTTTTTTTTTCCGACATAGTATGCGCGCATAACTGCAGAATAGTTGGTTGCGTAACGTTCCAAACAGATTGACTTTCTTTTTGCTTGGAGTGTATTTTTCAGGCTGGCATGTTCCAGATGCTATCATTTTGGTGCTCAAGCTGAGCTTAATTCTATTGTAGCTGGCCATTTTAAAGTTGCGTCTGTAGCCCACGGCAAAGTATGGTGCTAAGCCCTAATGTGGCTAGCCACGCAAATTAGCCGGGGCCAGGACCATTTTAAGCCCTGAAAAGCAGAATTCAACAGCTCTAACATGGCCATGAAATGCCCGCAGTGAACCTGTATAGCTGACCGTTGAAGCAGCATAAATCATATTCTATTCATTACTTGTCGGATCGTATATCATTAATCGTACTCGGATGCAGTCGAAATAAAATAAAAAGAAGTCAACTAACATGCCCGTCAGCAGCACCCTCGGCCATAAGCTTCTTCACTCCGGCACGAATGGTCATAATATCGTCCATCGCCTCATCGGGCTTTAGGACTCTAACACATTGGTAGGACTTTGAACTGTGGCGGGTCGTAGGAGCCTCGCGCTCCTTTGCAAATAAAACGCCCTCAAGGTCCCGATCACTAAGCGCTTCAGCGTCACTGGCACCCGTTCGGTTGCCGCCGCCGGCTCCATAGCCCGAGCCACCACCAATGCCACCACCGCCGAGACCACCGCCACGCCGTCGACTGCTACCGTAATCACTGGCCATGAATGCCGTGCTCTTGCCGCCTTCACCTCCACTCATGCCGCTGTCTTCCCCATAGTCCTTGCGCCCCCGAAGACTCCGTCGCTCAAATGCAGAACTCAGGCCACCAATACCCCCGGGCGAGCCTGGAGCCGTCAACGCTGACAAGGGGCCCTGCGCAAGATTGAAGCTGTGGTCATTTGCAATGTCCAATAGAGCACGGTCCTCGCTCAACTTCTTCTTCTGTGACTCTAACCGCGCCATCAGTCGGTCTTTGACCATCTGGGTCATCGACTCATGCTCCTCGTTAGCGGCAGCCACTGCTTCCTCATACTCGCGCTCCGACGCCTCCATCTGGTATTTCTCCCATAAATACAGCATCACCAGGTTCTCATCGCGCGCCTCCTCAAAATCGGCTATTTCATCCAAAAATTCCTCGTTTCGGCCAACATGCAGAGTAAACAGCGTCATCTGTAGATTTTGTAGCATCTCACTATAATGCAAGTCGCGTTCCTGCTGAAACATATCCCCCAGCTCGTCCAATCGTTGCACAAGGCTCTGCCGCCGTCTGTCTCTCTTGTTAACGGAGCTCATCTGCTCCACCGACACGTATTGCTGGTTTCCATCCATCACAGTCGGACTAGTTGTTGCAAAATGTTGATATGTATCCAAGTGCACCGTCAGCGGTTTGTATTTGCTTGGTGTGGTCAGGCTAGCAGTTTTCGTTCCAAGTCTGCGGAACCAGTGACGGCCTTGGTCAGCCGTTTGCAGTGCCCAGCCGCTCTTGAAGAAAATCATAAAAATACAAATAATATCAAAAATCATTATCACGTGATTATTCGGTTCTGTGACCCCTCAAATGCGACTAGTTCGTTCTGCTGGTATCGTACTTACGCGAGCGGTGGTTTCACGCTAGAAACCCCATTTATGCCCTTGTCGTAAGTCAATATTTGTAACGTTCAAGTTGGTTATAATCGTTGACACGAATCTTTTAGCAGTGTCCCGGTTAGTGAAATGGAAGCGAAGTTGCTCAATTGCTGGCAAGAACACGGTGGGATTATCAAAATCGCCTGGTTCAAGTAGTTAACTGGCTTTGGTATAAGTGAGCTGTTTATGCAACATACACGAAGAAGCACCTTGGGTTACTGATTTTGCATATTTTGTTAGTTTTGTTACCTGCATCAGTTATTCGAGCGTGCGAATTTATGCTACGAAAAAACGTGGCCGATTTTGAGAATAGTTGTACAAGTTCGTTTATTGAAGAGCGACTATAGTCTAATTTAGGCCTTGCGACACTGCGGAAACCAGCAGCATCTGTCCCACTCGAGAAGCCTGACCGTGATCATATCAGCGACACCCCTGAATTATTGCCCTGGCTCCTAGAGAAAAATAGCATCAGTCCGATTGCATTTTGCAGAAATCTAGCCAGAACTTTTATGCTGTCATGGTGATCGAGGTGGGGAACCCGTCAACATACGGTTCCTGCGTCTAGGGGTGATGGCTACATGAAGCGGTTGCGAGCCGAGAAGCAGTCATGTTATACGTGGTGCTAGAGTGCTTCAAATGCACTTTCCGCTGTTTAAATACAAAATCTCACATTCAATAATTTCCAAGGCAATGCAGCCATAAAGCAAAAAACCACAAACGCCCTTGTCGAGGCTGAAACGTGCGGCGACAGTTTCCCCACGACCTACGCAGTTGTAGGCCGCACCACTTTTAAGTAGGGGTGGTTGTGGCTATCAAGTTTGAAACAGTGAGTTAGAAAGAGGGGAGGGACGATAGGATTTGGCCAGAGTCGTTGTTGGATCACATCAGTCGCTGCCTCCGCTGGAAAGTTGGTGTTTGCCTGACAATCTGTGGTTGTTGGGGCTCTCTTGTTTCAAGCTTGCGATCCCAGCTCGGGATTGAAATATCTCACTCACAAAAATTTATTACAAGGTATGAATTCCTATTTGTAGTTTGATGTTTGTGAAAGATGTTTGATGTTTACGGGATATCTCCAAAGTCTGGAAGCGCGTGTGACGGGCATCCATGGGTTGGCTAGCCAAGAATTCCAGTCGGTTGACTGCTGGCTGAGGGGCCTATTCAGTTGCCAAACGACTCCATTCCGAGACACAACCGATGTCTTTCTCGCGGGCTGCTGCGTTTGTACTTGTTTCTTTCAAGGGCGCAGAGCTGCTTGGTCGATGCAACACGAATACCATTTGTGACGAGGTAGAGCACTATAAGCAAAGGTCAAGATGTTGATGGGTATTCGACGATCCAAACTCACATCAGACAACAAAGTATGACGGAAAGCGTCGAAGATATAGTTCGAGGGTTTGTGGAGCAGGAGCTTAGTGCTCTCGATGCATTCGGTGAAACTAATCTAGTAAGCAAGTTTAGTGCCGTCCCTTGTGGTAAAGATTCGACTGCATCAAGGCATGACAAAATTATCAATAATCGACTACCATCGCCACCATCGACCCCATCAACTCTAGCTTCTTCGCAAACAATGTCCATGTTGTCGTCGCCAGCCGCGTCGATGGACCGCAGGTCGACAAAGTCAGCCGAGACTGGCAGTGGCAGGCTTCCATTGCGGCGAGATATTTTACCCTCGGTGGATGACGAATTGCTACCGCAGCCACCTCTTTCGGGCTTGAGCACCATGAGTAGCAGGGAGTCGTTGCAACAATCGTCGGGCTCGAATCTCATGGGAAAACTCAAAAGTGGCCTGGGCATTAACAAACCACGCCTCTTGTCTGTGTATTCGTCCGCTTCTTCATCGCCACAACCCCGCACTAGGTCTGGCAGCATCACGGCGCCTGTACTCCACAACACTCGCTCGCAAACTCGCTCGTTCAGCGCCAGCTCTGCGTTTCGCTCTCTTGGGATAGGTTCATTTCGTAAGTCCTAGTAGTGGGCGGGCCCGTAGGATTTTTTATTTATTTATTTGACAATGACGTGAAACACATCGCCCTGTATCTTTATACCTGCATGGGAGCCTTTAAACAGTTGAAATTTGTATGAATATTGTGACAGTCTAGTTAAAAATATAGAAAACTACCAAATGTCTTTAAAACAAAAACAAATGATCGACAAATTTTGCCATATTAGAAGAGGATCCACACAAACGACGCAAGCGCACCGACAAGAGCAGTACCGGCTCCTAGAGTGTTGGCACCGTTGCCTGTGGGCACAGCACTAGAAGTGGTAGCATTGCCAGTTGAAGTGGCGTTGGCACCAGAAGAGGAGTTCGAAGGAGCGGACGAAGAAGAGTTGGACCAAGCAGCGACAATTTCGCTGTATACACCACCACCAGCACCCTGGCACTGAAGCTGAGGTGCCGGGAGAGGAAGGGCGCTATCGGAAATCCAACCAGCACCAGACTGGTTGTTGTACTGATTGGTAGTGTCGACAACCTTGTTCTGGAAGCCAGTCACATTGGCGATGATCTGGAAAACGTTGGCACCACAGTCTCCCCGGCCAAGATTGGGAAGACCCCAGTTGGCCTGGACCGAAGACAAGAGAGTGTAGTGGTCGTAGTAGGTGTCGTCAGTAGTGCCCTGGAGCGCCTCGGGAATATCACCAAGGAGAAGGGTAAACACCTTGTTCTTGTCAGCATAGGTTTCATTTTCATCAAAAGTGAGGACGACAAGAGTCTTTTGGGTGAAATAGGTGTCATTAAGAAGAGGGGTCAGCCAGTTGTAGGCCCAGTTGCCGGCGACCTGAATAGAACTATCATGTCCATCGTTTGTCATGTTTGGAGTAATAAAGGCCCACTGCGGAAGCTCCTGGTTCTTGTAGTCTACATCAAACTCAGTGAAGTTCTTGATCTTGGTCAGAGACGTAGGGTCCTGAACAATTCGTTGGAACAAAATCAGAGGGTCATGCTTGCGAACGTAGTCATTGGCCTGGGTCTCCTGGTTGAGGTACTGGAAGCCCTGGTAACCTGAGTAAGGCATGTGCTCCTGGTACTCTGCCCACGAGATGCTCTTGGAGTCAAGCAAATCGGCGATAGAGAAAATGGACTCTGGCATGGTAATGAAGTTATCATCACCAAGACCAAAGTAATCACCAGCAGCCGAACCAAGGTAGTTGGGCTCTGATGTGTGAGTAAGCGACCAGTAGTTTGTCAGAGTGATTCCTCTCTTGGCAAGCTCCTGGAGGTTGGCTTGTCCAGCTGCCTTGTCGTAGTCAGCATTCTCAAGCCACACATTGTAGAAGCGGTCAAACACTTTTCCAGAAACGTAGCCACCATCATTCTTGGGATACGAGAATGTTGCGGCCGTTGCGGCAGCTGCCTCGATAGCAGGCTGCGACGGCTGGATCGTCGAAAAAACTCGTTCAGTATAAGACGACGATTGAGCCTGCGCACCTATGGCAGCAGTCAGAGCAACGAGAAGAGTGCTGTACATGTTTCTCTACTCTGCAAGGTTGTGTATTGCCACTAAAGGCCCCAGCAACCTTGAGGGAAGCTTATTATGTACACTGGAACCCAGAAACATAGGCGGCGGCACGGCGCTCACGGACTAATGCCGCGCACGGCGTACTACCAGGGGTGACCAATAATTTTAGATTTAAATGGCACACCGCCACCCACGTGCGTGAAAAAGTCGGATGCATCTGTAAAATTAAATGATTGAACTGCAAGATTGTTTGCGGGCTAGAAGATTAATGCTTTTATTGAAAACAGCAGAGTCGGAGCAAACTATGAGATGCTAGTCTCAATATAGACCGCTGCATTTGGTCATTTTAGATCCCTAGGGCCCTCGACTCGGGGTCCAAGATGTGGGATGGCCTCCATACGCTGTGAAATCACGCACAATTAATTGTCAATAAGTCGAGAGCCCTACATCTATTCCGTTTGACCTATGACCGGCAATTGAATGTCATTATTGAGTTCTGCGTCTATGACGATTAGATCAGTTAGTTTTATATCGGAGCCAGACTGTTTTAGAAGCAGTTTTCATATCATGGCGATCAAGATTCAGGAGGTTTATGCAGCTTGAAATCGGGGGAACGCGCGGTCAGCGATTCATCACCGCAGACGATCTGGACAATTGACTATACCAAACTTGAGACTATAGAACGATGCATACTGGCATAGCACTCACTTGTGCAAGCGGTGCAAATAACTCAACTTTCTTGATGGCTACGCCATACTAAATTGCGGCGCCGCATTTCTGGGGTGGCCGTGATTCTGCAAGAGTCACCCGTTAATTCCTATTGGGACCAACCTTATTCGTTGTTATCGACTGCAGGGCACAGCACGTGGATAGCCAGTTTGACCTACCACTGTGGTTGACTCACATTCTGTACGAGTCCTGTAAGCTCGTGTTCCGGTGCTCCACGTCTTTTCCAAGTTTCGGAAAATTCTCCGTAACAACGTGCATGTATCGCACCCAAGCTCGCGATGTTTTGAGTATGAGTAGGTAATGCCGGAATTTAGATGCGAATATTATCTTAAAACGGAACCCGAGCGCGATTTCGTTCGATGCTGTGCCTAGGAGAAATACTTATTGTGCTTCATGTCATGTCTGCAAAAGTCCCGAATATGAGATAGCTCTGAAGCGAAGTCTATCAGTGAAATCTAGTTAGCCATAATCCTTCTTCATGCTAGTTCTATTTTATGATTGCTGAAACTCGCTAGCAGTGCAATCAGGTTTACCACAGCGCAGGACACAAGGTTGAAAATTACATTATTTCCAACTTGTTGCGATCGAAGTGAGCACTATTCAGCAGACAATTATAAACGTTTTTCAGTGTCTAATTCGACTCTGACAGAACTTCTCCAGTTTGTGGAAATTTAACAGGGTCGTGCAGCTTTTACGACCACCACTGCCGGCCCAGCCACAGATATGTCTTTTCATATCAGAAAATTTAGTTTCAAGTTCAGGCTGACGTTACGAATTACGGTCTATACAGTCGCCATTCACTCCCCGTCAATAACCGTCTACGTTCTGCAGGGCGTGCGTGCCCGGTGCACAAACGTGCAATTGCTCAAAATCCGTGATTCTCTCGTGCTTGATTTAATTTGCCAACGGACTAATAAATCTTTGCAGACAAGAGTAATTCGAGTGGGATAGCTTGTTAAAATAGTCAACACCGCCATGCAACTCTCTCCGGAACTAGATACAGAGCTCAGCATGACATACCTGACCAATATTACTTGTACAGAAGAGTTATCTGTAGAGAGAATTCCTATCTTTTTTTTTCCGAAATTAAAATGGTAACATTACTCCTACTGAACGATAACTAGAATTACGATAACTTTTGGACTTGGCCGATGCGATGCGACGTCGCAAAACCCTGCATGGATCCGTTGAAAACTTCATCGACCTCATCTCACGTGACTTTGTATCACTACTTGGCACTTGGACGAGTACTGGGCTACAACGAGACAGTGAACTTGTGACGTGGAAAAATGACATATATTTGTAAGAATATGCGTATAGAAATCGAAGCATGCGGCACTATCGCGTGTTTGTTTTTCGTTGCACTCGCCCCGAAAAATTATAGACTTTAGGCGTTCCGTGCACGGCTAAGCCGCCCTGCAGGATCATCGCGATTTCAACAATTTCACCCCTCGGCCTGGCGTAGTATATATGGCCATGGATTTTGCTCGTCTTGCTCAACAGCATAATGGGATTTCAAGATCTTTTCAGTCGAAGTAATGGGTATGTTTTTGAGTCCACAAAGGCAGTTTTTGTGTTAGATGGGTGTCGTGTGACACATGCGCTACTTGATGGTGCTGAATCGTTTTGATATCAGACCGCCAATCAGACTCTACATCTCTATACAAACTCAAGTTAATATCAGTGACCAACCGGATCCCTTAGACGGATCTGCTGCCAACAGCGTCGAAAAACAAGTCATAGGAGAAGATGCCGGAATTGTCAATGTTTCAAGCGGTTCCGTCGTCGAAGTCGTCGCGCCAGAGGGTGGCCGCCAAATTGGAGTGGTGTCGGCAGTCTTTCTAGTGTTCAACCGAATGGTGGGCACCGGTATTTTTGCCACCCCTTCCAGCATTTTCACAATGTGCGGGTCGGTTGGATTGACGCTATTTATTTGGGTAATTGGATCCCTCATTGCTGGGTCTGGTCTTATGGTCTACCTGGAGTGGGGATCAATGATTCCAAAAAACGGTGGTGAAAAGAACTATTTGGAATACTTTTACCGGCGGCCCAAGTTTCTAGTGACGTGCATGTTTGCCATGTATGCGTTTCTTCTAGGATGGGCGGCGTCAAACTCAGTTGTGTTTGGCGAGTACATTTTGTACGCGGCTGGCAAAGAAGTCACTCGCTGGAATCAGAGAGGAGTGGGGCTTGCATGTGTTACATTTTCATTTCTTGTTCATGGTGTTGCCCTAAAGTGGGGCTTACGACTACAAAACCTCCTTGGAATTTTCAAGCTCGTGGTCATACTGATGATTGTTGTTTCAGGGTGGGTTGCTCTTGCCGGTGGAATTAAGGGCTTGGAGCCTACTCATGCTTTTAGCAACGCGTTTGCCCACACCCAAGGAAGCGCATACGGTATTGTCACAGCTCTGTACAACGTTATATGGTCTTTTATTGGTTACTCAAACGCCAATTACTCTCTCTCAGAGGCAAAGAATCCAAATCGAACACTCAAGTATGCCGCTCCTCTCGGTCTTGTCGCTGTGGCCATTCTTTATATGTTTGTCAACATCTCTTATTTTGCAGTGGTTCCGAGAGACGAGATCATCTCCTCTGGTCAGATTTTAGCGGCGTCGTACTTTGGAAAGATCTTTGGCGCCCGAGGCGAAACCGTTCTTTCAGTCTTCGTGGCTCTGTCTGCTCTCGGAAACGTTCTTTCCGTGATCTTCTCTCAAGGCCGCATTGTCCAGGAACTTGGGCGTGAGGGAGTACTACCGTTTTCCTCGTTCTTTGCGTCCAACAAACCGTTTCATGCACCGTTTGCAGGCCTCTTTGAACATTGGGTAGTTTCGGTCATTGTCATGTTGGCCCCACCTCCTGGTGACGCATACAACTTCATCCTCAACCTCATCTCCTACCCTCTCTCTATCGTCAACACTTTTGTGTCGCTGGGTCTCATTATCATTCACATCAAAAAGGACAAGTGGTATCCAGACTGGAATCCACCCATCAAGGCAACGTTGCCCATCACCATTTTCTTCTTCTTGTCCTCTGTTTACTTAATTGTGGCACCATATGTTCCTCCGGAAACGCCATCTCAAAACATTTACAAGAGCTTGCCCTACTACTTGCACTGCGTTGTGGGAGTCGGCTTTTTCATCGCTGGTGCAGTTTATTGGCTAATCTGGGCACGACTCCTACCAAAGCTCGGCGGGTATGAACTCACGTACAAAAAGATAATAGATAGCGAAGGGTGGCCCCGCCGTGTTGTCTACAAAGCCTACCACGACGGTCGTCACGTCGAGGAAGCTTCTACAACTGCTGAGTCATGAGTTTACGAAAATGTATAACGATCTAACAACCATAATACAATTCGCACAGACGGCGGTTTTCCCACACTAGGATCAAAGTTGCGTGAACATGCACGCATGGTTTCGTGAGAAATGACGTCATAGACGGCTGTGGGCGTTGACTCAAATAAAAATGCTGTATGAGCAGCAACAAACAGTTGCAGGACTAAGAGTACAACTCGGAGGACAAAAAAAGTGTGGGAATGCGATAGACGATAGAAAGACAGTGATATACTTTGAAAGATTTGCAAAATTCAAAATCGTAGGCTGTGTGGACTTTAGCTCAACTGCTCGAATAATAGCCTTGTGATCGCACAAACTACGGTAGAACAGCAATTGCTGCTTGACAAATCACGAAAAATGGCTATAATCGATAATATTGCAGAGTATGTGACTCGCCGACGGTCATCAGCGTCAAACACAAGCGCTGGTGGTGATTCCCAGAAGCAAGAGAACCAGCAGCCCAGTCGACTAAGACGGCTCATGCAAGAAAAGCCAGTCATCGTCTTGGATGGAGGATTCGGGAGCGAGCTTGAGCGCCGTGGGCTAGACGTAAATCATCCACTTTGGAGTGCCATTATACTGGCAAATCAGCCAGAGGAGGTTTATAACCTGCACAGGGATTATTTCAGAGCTGGTGCAGATGTCGCAATCACTTGTACATACCAAGCGAGCGTGGAAGGTCTCATGGATCATGGTGTCAGTAAATCAGAAGATGCAGCACTGACTCTTATAGGACAAGCAGTGGAGCTGGCTAAAAGGGCTCGTGACATTACCAACCCGCACGGGATTGTGGCTGCCAGTATCGGTCCGTACGGGGCATTCCTAGCCAATGGTGCAGAGTACACTGGTGACTATGGGGATGCTTCCAATGAAAAGATTTCTTCGTTTCACTCTGGACGTATCAACGCTTTAGCTTTGGCAGACCCAGATGTGATACTTTTGGAGACGATGCCGCGGGCGGATGAGGTTGCCATTGTACTGCAGCTTCTGAGCGAAGTTGCGCCACACATTCCGGTGTGGGTCTCACTGTCTGTGTTGGAGTCGGGACATTTGGCTGACGGAACAAGTTTGGGAGTGGTAATGAGTATGCTTACAATGCAGGTAGAAGCAGTTGGGGTCAATTGTCTCCCATTGACACGGGTTGAGCCAGCTCTCGAGGTGCTAAAATCAAACACCCACCTGCCACTTATAGCGTATCCCAATTCAGGTGAAAAGTACAATGCAGAGACAAAAACGTGGAACTCTCCTAAGGATCCCTCGGTTGATTCGCCCTCCCGGTTTCTCGCTGATGCGCTCCCAATTTGGCACGAGCTGGGAGCTCGCATAATTGGAGGATGCTGTCGCACCACTCCACAAGATATCAGTGTGCTTGCTAATGCAGCAAAAGCTTTCGCTGTCGACCTGCCTTGAACTACTCTAGTTTGCTTGTTTTTTATATGTATATTCCATTTTGCACGAATTAAATTATGGTTTACCGTGACTTGGCTTGTAGCAACCGCAGAGCGTGGAGACGTTCTGGGAGAATAGGATGGGAGTGGTGGTAGCTACTATACAGCCAGTCTGCATCAACAGAGCTGAGATTCTCTTTGTGGAGACCGACGAGCGATTTGGCCAGATCATCGCCATATTCAAGACGAACGGCGTACGCGTCGGCTTCATATTCAAACTTGCGACTGAGGAGGTTCATGGCAAAGGTTAAGAAAGTCTCGATCGGCTGCAGAATATCGTTAAAGATGATAAACCCAATAAGAATCGGGTGTTGAGAGTGGAAACCAAACGACTCATAGAGAGAATTGTTGTGGACAAAAGCAGAGAAGAGGGCAAAGATCGAGAACAAGTGAACCTGACTAACGCCCAACAACTGCATAATGTGCGATTGAGCCCAGTGGCCAATTTCATGTGCAAGAACCGCTGTCACCTCAGAAACAGACTGCTTGTCAATTAGTGTGTCGTAGATAACAATTTGCTTGCTCCAGGGAAGGCCATAGAAATAGGCATTCGAATGCGCCGAGCGCTTGGATCCGTCAATGACGTATATCTTTGTTAAAGGAAACTTGACCTTGCGTGCGAGACCTTCGATACTCTCCTTGAGCTTGCCATCCTCCAAAGGAGTGAGCTTGTTGAACAGTGGCTGGATCAGAGTGGGATACACGGCAATAGCAACAATCTGAAACGCAAACATAAAGAGCCATAGGTAATAGAAGAAGCTGTCGCCAAAGTAATTGATAATCTTGAGAATACCGCTCATGAGGGGAGTTCCGATAGCAACAGTGAGTAGCTGTCCCTTGATGAGGTCGGTGAAAAATAGGCCAATTGTCTGTTTATTGAAGCCAAATTTCTCCTCGAGCACAAATGTCTCATACAGGGAGGTTGGAAGATCAAGAATGGTTCCAGCAAACGTGAGCATAAAGAGAGTGACGATGGATTGTGGGCCGGCACCAATAAACCACTTGGGCGCCCAGGCACCGAGCAATCGGCCAGCGAGATCAAAAGCTTTTGGCATAATATCAAACTGGAAAATAGCCATGTTCTGAATATAGTTCCAGGTGCTTGAGAAGAAAGAGAAGCCAAGCTTGGCCCGACCGTATTCCTGGGTCTTTTTAAAAGTTTCGTCATCAATAACCTCCTTCATTTCCGCTGGTGGCTCGGGACGCTTGAGAACCGTGTATTGACGGTAGCGCAGATATGTACTGAACACAAACTGGCCGGTCGTGAAACCCATTATAAGCAGTTTCCAGTCAAAGCCTGGAATGTCGGCCGCAGTGGCCAATTTCTGAGGTTAGTCTCGTATTTCCCCGGAAAGATCACCATATGTTGCCTTTCAAGCGGTAAATTAATCTATTGAATATGAATCTCTTCACAGGAAGAAAGAACGTGAGCAATATCGCAGAAAGATGATTCTGCTAGATAATTCAAGGGAATTGGGTAATCTTCGTACGTCAACCATTCCTTATAAGAGGTTCATCGCATGTACCTCGACACATTTGTAAAACACAACAGATTAGCTTACCCCGAGAAGATCCATGGCGTTATTAAGTTTGACAAGAATCGAGGCGCGAAACTACGTGAACAGCGTGGCAGGCACGGCTGATGATATCTCATACTGAAAATTTCGACTTGGCCGACGCAAGTAGAACGCTTCCTGGTTCTCGATAATCTTTTCTTTTATTTGTTCTCATTGTACTGTTTTATGGATACTGGAAGACTCCTACGATAGTCCTATCAAATGGCAGCGAGCCCGTATTGTTGGTGCCCGAGTAGCTAAGTTCAATGGCACAGTGTCATCCCTGGCTGGTTTAAATCCGTAGAACAGTAACTAAAGGCGAATGTTCAATATTTTGCCTCATTCGCGATGCTACAACACGATTCGCCATTTATTTGTACTCGCTGCACCTTGATTCATGGGCGATCACGTAAGGCACATTCTAATCGCAGGTAGGAGAAGTTTGACACTCATACAGGCAGGAGAAGTTTGACATTCATAAAAGTATAACAGAGCTCTGCTAGAACAAATTATAACAGAATCAGCTCATTACTTCTTTGGCCTATAAGCCCATTGACCAGAATCCACAAGTTCTGACTGTGATTGCCGAGGCACGGTTTCAGCCGCTCCACTCCGGGGAAAGACATCTCCGACGAATGTGGAGTACTTCAGGACTCGCTGAAAACCACTGAAACAGTCCAAGCTGTCATAGATACATTCACCGACGACAACGAGGGTAATAATGTCTGATACATTTTTACGCAAAGAGCTTCATTTCTCAGAGGGCCAGTGGCCCAGGGAAAACATGGATTCCATGACAAACCCCGACTATGTTCCAAAGATCGCATATAACCTCTACTTTGACGAACGAGATAACGCTGAAAAGAGAACGGCCGATTCCAATGAGATGCTCAACCTTGTGTTTGTTCATGGAGCCCAAATGTGCAAGGAGTTGTGGGATTTTCATATTGAAATGTGTTTTTTAGATCCACTTATCGGTCCTTACCTGGGCACTGTTGCCGCATTTGACAATGTTTGCCACGGTGATTCGTGGCTGGCAAACAAAGGAAACCTTCCATGGACTACTACATGGGCTGACACCGGCCGAGACATTGCAAAGATTGTCAAGTCTATGAACCTTAAAGGCACTACGGTGCTCATTGGCCATTCCATGGGGGCAACACAGTCGTTTTATGCTGCATTCTTTGAGCCTGGAATATTTGACTCGATTGTTGCTATAGACTGCGTTGGATACAGTCCTGATGGACGTTTTGATTTGCCGGAGAGCATCGCACAACTCGGTCGAACTTATGTTAAGCTGTCCAACATGATAAAGACGCACTTCAAGTCCGAAGACGACTACATCAGATACCACAATGAAGTTGGTATTGGCAAGAAATTCCATCCGAAATGTAAGGAGGCGTACATTGACGCATCACGGATCGATAACCCAGATGGGTCAATTGATTGGAAAACACCATCTCTACATCAACTTGCTATCTACATGTCGGGCCAGTATGCTTATCGCGATGCAAAATATGTCGCTAGACAGCTTGATGTTGAGATTTTTCATATTTGGGGCACACGCGAGAATGTCAAAGAAGCAAAGCTATGGCGCAAGTCCTTTCGGTTTGGGCATCATTATGACATTCCTGGCGAGGGCCATCTGGTCCCATTCGAAAAGCCGGTCGAGGTCTTCAACGCCTACAGGCAATTCCTCATTCGCCGACGCGTCCGCGGCTCCATGGCTCAAAAGGAGCTCGACGTCCGCAGGCGGTTTACACCTGAGGAGCGCGAGCAGTTTAATAGGGCATCTTTTCAGAACATGTTCGAGGGCCTTCTCAATGGCAAACGTCATCTCAACGCCCGATTGTAATACACACACATTTAGCCTTGCTGAATAGAGTACGGGACATGTATAAAATAAATATCAGGCAGTTCCTGTATGAAATCAGTGAGAGCGGGCAATGAGCCACGACAGAACCGAATTCAAGTTATTCGCCTCCTTGACTGAAATAGAATAGCATGCAACTTGCCGGTCCTTGATGCCATTTAGTCCAAGCTTCTTGATCAGGGAATCAACATCTTCTGCTCCATTCAAGTCATTTTTGTTACCAACTACAAGCAGTGGAATCTTATCGAGTGATTCGTTTTCAAGAAGAGCAAAAAGTTCCTGCTTTGCCTGGTCCAGTAGAGAATGATCGGCACTATCGACGACGAACCTGCAGTCAGTTGTGATTGAGCAGACACTCTGATTTCTGTATTTGACTTACACGATAGCACTTGCACCTCGACAGTAGCGTTCCCACATTGATCGAAATCTTGGTTGCCCACCAAGATCCCAACTATAGTTAGCATTGTGATATAGAAGATAGCAAATCAAACATACCACTTGAGTGTGACGTTGCCAGAAGTTATCTTCTTCATAGCAAACCCAACCGTCGGAACCGAACTGGTGTTAGTCTATTAACACTAGTATTTCAACCACAAATTCTTACTCGGCTGCATATCTGTCGCCCTGTCGTTAGTACACACCAAAACAATGACAAAGCTTTACTTTTAAACATACCGTGAGAACGCGAAGGAGTGACGTTTTGCCGGCACTCTGAAGTCCAATTAACGTAACATCTAGCTGTGGTTAAGTACAATGTCTTGCCCCTGATACTGCTCATAACGTACCTCCTTAGACCTGGCGTTAGCGTTTAAGATAACAAGGTTACTCATCTAGGCATCCCGCAAAAGTTGATAGAACAACATACAATTACTTCGCCGTTGTTACAACAGACTAGCAGGCTAGTGGTGGCTTCGTTGACCAAGAAATTGCCGTTGAAGGGCCCAACATATCTGAAACATGGCACCTAATCGTCTACGTACCAAAATAAAGACAACAAATAGTCATACAGGCTCCAAAACCAACTCCACGGGCCGGACATTGCTGTCGTGTCTTGACTGTATCAATATAACCCACAAAATACAGCTACTCGACGCCCAGACGATTCCTAGGAGCAATGCAGCAGTAGTTTGTGGCGAGTGCAAGTATTGTTCGATGCAGGACTCGCGTCGGCACTGCATATGTTTTGGATTTAGCCGCTTTGGGAGTAAAGCATGTTTTTGAATAGCCATGCAAGCGATTGGCGCTGGCCGACGTTTCCAGAGTGAAGATGAAACTGTTAAACATCTATCGACCAAAACTATTCAGGATACCCCAGTTATATCTCTTTGGCATCAGCGTAGTTTACGTCCTTGATATAGAGTAATGGCATTTTTAGAACCTGTGGGCATGATATAGAGAGGGATCTCAGGCTAGACGTATTGGCGCTTGATTTTGGTGAGCTAACGATTGCACATTGTTTTGTGGCTGAGAATTTCAGCGACATTCCTCTCCTTTGTGCATCATTCTTGTGGCCCTCCTACTTTACTGATCACTGATAACTAGAAATTATTCAGCAACGCCGAATCCTCCTGATAGGTCAAAGCGAGCGAGCACTTGTCAACACATACGATAAAATGGTTCTAGCTACAATGCGCCCATTGGGCCGAAGACTCCTTTCGACGTCCCGTCTTTTAAAGCAGACGGCTGTGAAGGAGCCAGTTGTTGTTACTCCAGTAGCTCCAGTACGCCCAAAGCGCCGAGTTGGTGCGTTCCGCGGTGGGTACGTAACTGACCAGCATTTGTATCTGGTTCTATATCAAAGAATCTATTGACGGTCTTTTCACCGTACTTACCACAGATTTTTGGGCTTCCTCCTTGGTACCACGCTCACGGGCTACGGATCTTATTATTACCTCTTTGACGAATACCGTGCCGCAAACAACGTCGTCATCTCCGATGTGATCAAGCTCAGCCAGTCCGTTGAGAAGCTGACTGAGGACCTACAAAAGCTGGAAGAGAAGATCAAAAAAAACTAGAAAAGCGTTTCCGCCCTGTATAGTCAAATGCACATTTAATGATCCATCGACCACCGACTCGACTTAAATACATTGCCTCGACGAGGTACTGGTGTTTTTGCTGAGTTGGGCCCTAGAATCGTGAAAACTAATATAGAAATGTATATTAACTAGATTACAAGGGCTAACTTAGTGATGAAGCAAATACTATATACCAAGCACGGTCGATACATGCCAAATCACATCCATGACAGCAGCCTCCAGGTATTAATAGTCAATGTCGTCAACAGGGCCATTCCATTCCCAAACGCGCATTATCTCTCCGTTCTCCTCCTTTTGGCGGACCCGAATATGGCTGTCCTTCTCAACCTTGTCTTGCACTTCCTGCCACAAAGCGTTGCTGCGGGCACCGTTGAGTAGGCGGTCCCGCAGCTGAATGACAATGATATGCGACGCAGTATGGCCACGGGAGTCCACCTGTGCACTATGGACCTGTTTCTTGAGTTCAAAGATGGCATCACCGGCGAGCCTCGCGACTTCCTGTGCATGGCGACGACGACGAGCAATTGCAGTTGACGACAGGATTGCAAGTGCAATCAGACCTCCAATCCACGCAAGCTGGACTCGATACTCTGCCAGCCATCGTCGGAATCCAAGGTGGATGGTGCACGAGATTGGGAAGTTTGCCATTGATGTCGACTGAAATACCTTTTTCGAGATAAACTCGGTTTTCCACTCTCCCGTTTCCACGTCCGGGACGTCGACTCGCTCCTTTCGAGTTGTCTGTTGTTAGCTTCTTGTTTCTTCGATGCTTCACAAGTAGGAGGTTGCCTGCCTTACAATGACAATATCGCTGTCGTAATCTTCAAGTTCGTCAACGGCGTATCGCCAGATATCCTCAAACACCTCGTCAGAGATGCTAGCTGTCTTTCTAGCATAGAGCATGGTTTTGAGTTCGTCCTCGTCAAGAGTAGGGCGTGCCGTTGTATCAGTGCACTCGTACTTTGCGTACTGGTCCCGCAAAAACTGAACCATGATAGCTACTGCTGTTTGTATACGGGTCTGCTTCTCGGTATCCGGAACGCATGAGGGCGCAATGGGCCACAACCCCCACGTCGACAGGGGGTTCTGCTGTAAGATATAGCCTTCATCACACACAACATGCAAGTCAGGGAAACATGTCGCATGTGGTGGGCATGGAATGCAGCCGGGGCGAATGTACTCGATGGCTTGTTCCCATACTGGGGCGTCATCGCGAATCACTGGTCTCAAAACGTTATCATCCTCGCAATAGCCTGCTAAGATGCGCTCCTGTCTCCACCACATGAGATATACACCAAGCGCCGCAATGCTGGCGCACACAGTCAGCCATTTCAAAGTAGATAGAACCAAGTTGCCAGAGTTAGTTGTGCGCCGAACACGCTTTTTCTTTTTAAGAGCAGAGTCTGGCGACTTTTTGCTCTTCTCAATAGTTGACCTAGCCTCGTCAACGAGTTCCTTAAATTCCAGCTCTGCATGCTTTACTGCTTCCGCATTGGCCTTTGCAAACTCTTCTGGCGAGGCGGGAGTATCGTGGTTGTAAATTTTAGTCTTGGGTGTCCTCGACTTGCGGCGCGACTGCTTTGGCATCTCTTTCGACGGCGTAGATCCAGTATTGCGTGAGCCACCTGACCGCAGGTTTTCAATCTCCTGCTGCTCTTCCTCAGTTGGGCCACTAGCCAAGTCCAGCTGGAATCCAAGCGACATCTTCAAGTCGCGGATATCCGGCATGAAAGAAAGACGACCACTTGCACTTTGGCGTGGCAGTGTGTAGGAGGATACGCGAGCCGCGTGCTCCTCTTGCACAGGAGTGTGAAAATCAGGGCTCGACGACGGGAATGATGTAAAATGGCGCACCCCTGGACTGCTTGCTGGTACACTGGGCGACTCCTTGATGCTTGGCGTGCGCCGGTGCAGCGGGCTCTCGACCTTTGGTGACGCAACTGCACCTTTGCTTGAACTCTTTCGCTTCTTTAGCGTCTCTGGTTCTTCCGCTTTTGTTGCCTCACTAGCCCGCTTCCTACCTACAGTCAACGGCGAGCCGCTCTGGAAAACGTTCTTGTCACTAAATGGGCTGCTTCCCTGTTCTTTTACAGCCGGTTCTTTGCTACGGCTGCCCGAGCCTTTCATTGTGACATCCGTTTTGGGCAACTGCTTTGGGTCGCTAAGATCGGCAGCATCGGCTGGGTTGATGACATTTTTCGTCAGTGTCTTTCGTCCTCGTTTACGTGGTGACTCAGTACTTGTAGCAATAGCCTTTGGTGATTCTGCAGATAAGCCACTGGACCTCTTTCGCGGTGACGCTCTTGAAACTGGCTCCTTTTCTTCGATGGATTCCTTGCGTGGTGACGCGGCCCGTCGGCCGCGAGGAACAGGAGTCTGCTCATCAAACGGGGCGCCCAGGCTCGGCTTATCGTCCTCCAGATCGAGTTTCTTGGCTGATGGTGCAGGTTTCCGCGTGCTCTTGCGCGGGCTGGTCCTGACCGGGCTCTTTGCAGGCGACTGCGACCGAGCCCGCTGTCGAGGATGAGCGGCATCAACTATACCATACCCCCGCGGCTCTATGCCCTGAGTCTGGGATAGCAGTTGGCTCGCGCGCGGTGTAATGTTTTCCCAGAAAATTCGGACGAGCTCCGCTTTTTTGGCACCTGACGGGTAATCGACCTCGTGGAAAATGAACACCTTGCGCAAATCAGCAACTCGCAGCGTATTGGGGTCGAATCCTGGAATTAGCTTCTTCAAAACATTATTCGCGACAGTGTTCTCAAACAAAGATTATGCACGGCAAAAATGGCGGTCAAGATTTCATTGTAATGAATCCACAATCATAACAGGGATCACAACCCAAACGCGTAGAGCACGTCGCGCTAACGAATCGCTAGAGAGGAACATTATTAAACGTCAAACACGCAACAAGCTACGCGCTGGAGCACAAACTTCAAGACATAATCCCGTAAATATGTGTCTAAACATATAATCTTTAGCATCCATCAAAATGTACGCACGCGCGCCAACAGCATCACAAGTGGTCCTCACATACCCTCTTCTAAATACTCAGTGTTATCCATGGCTGCTCGCGACTATAATAAGTCAGGGTGATGTCACTCCGAGAAAGTAATATCGCCACCTCAATACCAACCGTTGGAACACGCACCCTGTGTGCCGATACTCAATTAAAGTTTCAATGACTAGGAAACCCGGAATTACACCCAGAAACCCAGACTTAACCACCAAAACATTGGTTGCCATAGCTACACAACCTAGCCCTGAATATATGCGTAGGGTGCATGTTGGCGAGACATCTGCATGTTGCCCAGTGATTTCTGGTTGGATATCTGTTTTAGCCGCTCAAGTCAGTTTTGCTCTAACCCATTAACTCATTACTGCGGCCGATGCCGATAGTCCTGTGTGCAGATGGCTTTTCGAGCACGAATGGTCCTTTGAGTAATTGCATCTAAGTGGCTCAGGCATCTGTGCGCACTGGGCTGCCAGAAATAGGCAAGCAAAGAGTCACACATAACGACCTATTCTCAACTCCAAAGCTCCAAAACTCCACCGCTGTCTCCCGGCGGTTCCTGCACGGCTACCGGCGGCCCAAACTGAGGGGAGCACATATACCAACTGGGGACCAACAGGTCAACCGCCGAGCCAGAGCACGAAACCTGGAAAGTCTATATACAGGTGATTGCGGAGTTTATCAGCGTCTCTGCTGAGTAACAGCACGGCGTGATCCCGGAATCCGGAAAAATTCTCCACTACGGACCGTTGTTTAAGTACGCCGCCGCGGCGCACGGCTGGCACGGCTGGCAGGTGTGTGGCTCATAGGATCGTTTAAATACAACCGCCAGACCCAGGAACACAAACTTTTGGCCACCACAAAGTGCCCACAATCGGATCGCCGTGGAGCATATAATTTAAAACTAAGCGACGTTACGACAAAAATGTGCAGCGGAACGCTAGGACGTGGACGAGGCTCGATCCAGCAATCGACCGGACCCGAGGCTGCTTTCGACGATTCTGATTTCCGCGACTTCAGGGCCCAAACCGAGCCTGATGTGGTTGAGGAGGACCTCGAAGATATCGTTCGATATCGCCGATTATCTACAGCATCGCACTCACAACTCGACGAGAAGCAGTTGCAGGAGATGAGCGCCAAACTCCAGGCGCTGCAGATCCCCAATGAGAGGACCCGGATCCCGTCGATGCCGAGCTCTCCGGAATTGGTTTCTAGACGAAGCTACGGGTTGCTAGATAACTTGGGCATGCCCTCTGCGGCTAGTCCTACTACGGACGGCGACGTTGAGAGCGTAAATGGTTCGTTTGCTCAACAAAGTGCCGCGGGCGTCTTTTTTGGAACTCACCATGCACTGTCAGATGATCCGGTGGTTTCGGCAGAGCTCAGCGATATGTATTCAAAAGTATACGAATGCCTGGACCTACGTCACAAATATATGGAGATGAGTTTGCAACGGGACGAGGATGATCCCCGCAGTTCACCAGATTGGAACATCTATCCTCCACCACCGAAGCCGTCGTGGAAGAGCGAGACTAAGGAGTTTGATGCCAACGGTAACGCACTCCATCAGGATGATAAATCGGCAAAGCCAAACGATGCTAGCGGCATTGGTACTGATTTCCATTACGATGACTATGAGATTCCAGACTACAAGGACAAGATCCCTTTCGAGTTTGACGTCAACGCCGAGTACGTCTACGAAATATTCGATACAAAGGACGACATAAGAGCCGACCAACCAGTGTTTAAGGCGCCTAGCATTCGCGATTTCTACATGGCGCTAGACCGGATCACTTCTATCTCAAGCGAGGGCCCAGCAAAGAGCTTTTCTTTCCGACGGCTAGAGTATCTAGAGGCAAAGTGGAATTTGTACCAGTTGTTGAATGAGTACCAAGAGAATGCCGAGTCTAAACGGGTTCCGCACCGTGACTTTTATAATGTTCGAAAAGTTGACACCCACGTTCATCACAGCGCGTGCATGAATCAGAAGCACCTTTTACGATTTATCAAATTCAAGATGAAGAAGTCACCAAATGAGGTGGTCATCTTCCGTGACAATAAACTGCTCACTCTAAGCGAGGTGTTCCAGTCGCTGGGGCTAAGGGCCTACGATTTGTCAATTGACACGTTGGATATGCATGCGCACAAGGATACATTTCACCGATTTGACAAGTTTAACCTCAAGTACAACCCTATTGGTGAGTCTCGCCTTCGAGAGATCTTTCTCAAGACTGACAATTATATCAAGGGCCGGTATTTAGCCGAATTGACGCGTGAGGTGTTTTTCGATCTCGAGCAGTCAAAGTACCAAATGATGGAGTACCGTATCTCAATCTATGGTCGCCAAATCGATGAGTGGGACAAACTGGCGGCATGGGTCGTTGACAATAGGCTATTTTCTTCAAATGTCCGTTGGCTCATTCAGGTGCCGCGGCTCTATGATGTCTATAAAAAGGGTGGCCAAGCTGATACTTTTGCCGATATTGTTCGCAATCTCTTTCAACCTTTGTTTGAGGTCACCAGAAATCCACAGTCCCACCCAAAGCTCCATATCTTTTTGC
This sequence comes from Tardiomyces digboiensis, assembly GCA_030570855.1. NCBI lineage: Eukaryota > Fungi > Ascomycota > Dipodascomycetes > Dipodascales > Trichomonascaceae > Tardiomyces > Tardiomyces digboiensis. The sequence continues at coordinate 37,525 of JAJLWU010000015.1, read as the reverse complement.
ACCGTGTTGTTGGCTTTGACTCAGTCGATGATGAGTCAAAGGTTGACCGCAGGATGCCTAGAAAGTTCCCGCCCGCTCAGGACTGGAACTTCACGCAAAATCCCCCGTACAGTTATTGGTTGTATTATCTGTACGCCAATATTGCGTCGCTGAACCACGCCCGCAAGCGCCTTCAACAGAATACGTTTGTACTTCGCCCTCACTGCGGCGAAGCGGGAGACCCAGAGCATCTAATTGCAGCCTTTCTCACTTCACACTCAATCTCCCATGGAATTCTTCTTCGCAAAGTTCCATTTATCCAGTTGCTCTACTACCTGGACCAGATCGGGATTGCCATGTCGCCACTTTCCAACAACGCTCTGTTTCTGAGCTATGACAAAAATCCTTTTTACTCGTATTTCAAGCGCGGTCTTAATGTGTCGCTTTCTTCTGACGATCCTTTGCAGTTTTCGTACACTCGGGAACCTTTGATTGAGGAGTATTCAGTTGCGGCCCAAATTTACAAGATGTCCAATGTCGATATGTGCGAACTTGCTCGTAACTCTGTTATTCAATCTGGGTTTGAGTACGCACTCAAGAAGCACTGGCTTGGCAGCAACTACCGCAATCGTGGAGTAAAGGGTAACGTCGTGGAGAAGTCCAATGTTCCTAATATTCGTATCGGCTACCGCGAGGAGACGTATCTCCATGAAGTTCATCTCATGGAACACTACACCAAGAGAAAGGCACCGATTAAAGAGTATCGTTAAATAGCACTATTATAGAATTCAAAATACAATTCAACTTGCAGTTCACAGCCACGAGCACATAATTTTGCAACAGAAGAAGATTGCATGAAATGTCACATATATGCCGATCTACAGTTTCGTAGCCAAACCACTCCTTGAACGGCAATTGGTCTTACTCAGACTGCCCCGGAGTCAGAATCAACAACGACACTCCAAACTGGTACAATGCTTAGACGCTCATTGGTTGTCGCTTTGAGATCCTCTTTGTCTCGCCCTCGAGTCCTGGCGACGCAAACGAGAGGCTACACACCAGGATCATGGTTCAAAAAGGACAGCCAGGAGGAAAATGCGAATGAGTTTGACGGTGCGGAGAGACCCAAAATTAAACCAGAAGACATGGAGAAGTTTGCTCAATCGGAACTGATGCAGTCTCTCATGAAACACCCCGAGTGTATGGATGCTCTTGCAAAGACACAGCAAATGATGATTGATAAAGGTTACGTTGTACAGGGAGAGGCACCATCTATTATGACGCAAGCCCGGATGCTTGCCGACTCGGAGCTTCGCCAGCAGCTTATTGCTAGTATGTATTTCTATGGCCCAACAATAACAATGACGATTACTAACTGCAGTGAAGGAGACCTGGGACAAGGCTAATGTCCAGATCACTCAAAAGGAGTAAGCAGCTGCCGACTTTTAACATATATATTTTCTAACAGCAGCATTGAAACAATGACCACTATGCTTGGGATGACTCCTAAAAAATAATTAATCAATCGTAATGGTTTTAAATCTCTGAAATTGATACGGCAGATTAGTGCATATTCGAAAACTTTAAATTCCTAAATAACGATCTCAGAGGAAATGTCTTGACATGAGTGTGAATGGGTAATATGAAAATTTATACGTTACAGCGACTGGTTGCGGGCGAGATAAGTCAGTAGGTCGACCTTGGTGACAACATGGACTGCCTTGACGCCATCAGTAGTTCGCTCAGTAACAACTGCAGCTGAATTGTGCTCAAAGAAACGATTAAGGGCAGCAAGTGGGGTGTCAACGGTAATGTCCACAAAAGAGCGCTTCTTGGGCTTAGGAGCTGGGGTGCCAATATTCGCGGCGGCCGCCGGGTTTGGCTCAAACTCGGGCAGCTTGCGAAAGTCGAGCATGACTTCAGAAACTGGGGTATCAACAGTTGCACGGCCGCGAGAAATAGCAGACAAAACATTCCCAAGAGTAACAAGCCCAACGAGCTTTCCAGTCTCGTTGGCAACGGGAACTTGATCAAAGCCCTTCTCGCGCAGCAGGTCAATAGCCACGCCAGTCTTGGACGCAGCAGTGACAGTCACAACTGGCTTAAGGTTAAGATCGGCAATAGTAGCGCCTCCAAACCGCTGCTTTCTCTCCTTCTGTGCCTCGAGGGTAGCATCATCAACAAAGCCATTGAACGCCATCCAGTCATCGTCAACAAACTTAGTCAAGTATGAACGGACACTGTCTGGAAGGACGACAACTACTGTATCATCCTTTGTAAGACCTTTAGCGACCTGGAGAGCCGCTGCCAGAGCCGAACCAGAGGAGCCACCAACGAGAAGACCTTCCTCACGAATAAGCCGGCGAGCAAGTAAGAAGGACTCGCGGTCCTCGGTCTTGATCCAGTGATCAACGAGATGGCGATCCAGAACGTCGGGGATAAAGTCGTAGCCAATACCCTCGACTTTGTACGGGGCAGTGCTATCATTGAGGGTCTCAGGCACAGCAAGGATCGAGCCTTTGGGATCTGCAGCAATCACCTGAACATTTTTGTTGTGCTTCTTAAGAGCACGCGCAATACCGGTGATGGTACCGCCAGTGCCCGCTCCTCCGACCACGTGAGTCACTCTTCCATCAGTCTGCTCCCAGATCTCCTCTCCTGTTCCCATTTCGTGGGCCAGCGGGTTGTTGGGGTTCGAATATTGGTCAAGGATAACTGCATTGGGAATCTCCTTTTCGAGTCGCTTGGCAACACCAATATGAGACTCGGGCGAATCCCATGCCGCTTCGGTCGGGGTACGAACAATCTCAGCGCCCAGTGCCTTGAGCACACTAACCTTCTCATTTGACATCTTTTCTGGCAATGTGATAATCGTGCGGTATCCCCGGACTGCACCAATCAGTGCTAAGCCAATACCGGTGTTTCCCGAAGTCGGTTCAATCAGCGTATATCCCTTTTTGATTCGTCCACTTTTCTCGGCCTCGAGCACCATTCGCTTTGCAATACGGTCTTTTACAGAGCCTCCTGCATTGAAGTACTCCAACTTGCACACTGCTGTCAGTTTTTAGATTCGTTCCAGCCGGTAACATGAGGAGCCAGCATGTCCTTCATGCGCTTGACACAAAGTCCAAGTATTGCCAGGAACGACTACGAGCTTTTTCTTTCCTATTTCTTCAGTACGAACGTTTGTTTCCTTAAGTTACAAATTACCAAGCTCGCCCGAACCTACTCAAGCGATATTCATGCCAGACTTACAAACCGTGGCCTCAATACCAAGAGATTGAGGAATGCGGTTCAAGCGAACCATCGGCGTGTCGCCGATTTGCTCTATAATAGAGTCGAGGATCTTTTTGTCAACAGCCATTGCGCTTGATAAATGTTCCGTGGAGTGCAAAAGTATGAAAGGGCCAACGACTGTACCGCGCGGCGCGACACCTGCGACTTAGCGGTCCCTAGCCCTTACGGCTAATCACGGAAAATCACGGCACACAACGCAATCTCGTTCTTGAGCCATATCGATAGCCAGTGTGGTTTTTTAAAAGCACTAAATTCGAATTTCAATACGTATCATGGATTAGACATTGAACCTTAGACCGAGTCTTGGCCGTTAGTGCGCTGGACTTCGAACCCCCGAGACTGACATTAAAACACTACAGATTCTAGTTTTGAAGAAGACGCTATAAATTTATCTGTGATTACGGCTTTTGCTGTCCTTTCAACCGAGAATCCAGGTCTTAATGTTGCAGGAATGGTCAAAGTTCGCGAAAGGTTTATACCGCGCTCGTCTCCCGTAGCCGCACGGCTGAAGGTCAACGGTTTTGCAGTTTCAGCGCCAACTTTGACTTCACAGATAGAGAGGTAGAGAAATGCATTCGCATCATTCTCATAGCGGGCAATTCTGTCAACATGCGCAAGACAAATTAGAAGATGTGGTCAAGCAAGCTATTGCTAAAAATCTGACCACATTTTGCCTAACGGAACATATGCCGAGGTTTCGAACGGAGGACTTGTATCCCGAGGAAATCGAGACTGAAACCGCCCCCAAGGACTTGGAGTTAACTTTTGAAGAGTACTATAAAGAGGCAATAAGGTTGCAACATAAATACTCCCAAGAAATTGAACTATTGGTTGGGTTTGAATCGGAAAGCATTACGCCCGAGTATTTTAAATACGTGCGAGGCTTGAAAGCAAAATATGGCTTTGATATGTGTGTCGGAAGTGTACACCATACAGCGGGTTATCCAATTGATTACGATGGTAAACTATGGAGTAAAGCACTGCATGACTGTGGTGGTACTGTGGAGATGTTACTTGGCAAATATTTTGACGATCAGTACGATATGATCAGACAAATCAAGCCAGATGTTATCTCGCACTTCGACCTTATAAGACTCAAGGCTCCTCCAGGGGCTATTCCAGAGAATCTGCAGCAACTGAAAGAGGTGTGGACTAAAATCGTGCGCAATATAAAAGCAGGAATTGCTAACGACTGTCTATTTGAAGTCAATAGCGCTGCTCTCCGCAAGGGCTGGCGTACTCCTTACCCCGCCGAGGACATTGCTCGCCTCATTGTAGACCTTGGTGGTAAATTCTGTCTAAGCGACGATTCACATGGAGTTGCACAAGTCGCGATACATTATGACAAGGTTATTGACTATCTCCGCCGTCTCGGCGTGTCCCAAGTTTACTACCTCACCAGATGCGACGGCCGTGTCATACAAAAGCCATTCAGTATAGAGTCTCTTGAGTAAAGACGTATATTAATAATTAATGCTGTGAATAGATGATTGTACCAATAATAACAAGTACAATGCCGCCAAGCATACCTGGAGATGGGCTGTTGCCAAAGAGATAGATGCTAATAAACAACGACGCCAACTTTCTCATGTTGAGAATTATGGTTACCGTCAGTGCACTGAGGCGACCGCCTAGACGGTGGACGCCGCGGATGCAAATGTACTGGGTGACGCAATTTAAGCCCAAATATATCAGCTGATCTGGAACGAGCCCGAGTGGAGTTTGACACATTGTTGAACTGCGTACCAGATCAGATAGCTGGCGCCTGATTTGTGGCATTAGTGGCCAAAACAAAGCAAGAGAGAACGCGTTGGTATAAAATAGATTCTCTTGCCAGTAATTTCCATAACTTTTGTAAAGATTCTCTGTAACTAGTCCCTGGAGCGACCCAGCTATAAGGCCCATAGACAGAACCGCAATGCCTGAAACGAATTTCCGGTCTGCAACAAACCCACCAGAATTAGCAGCTATATCTTTTGAAAAGTGCTCCGAGAGTGTCGCATATATTATACCACAGGTGAGAAGCGCAACTCCTACAAATTGTCGAGAGGTGTAACGCTTGCCATAAATGTGGCCCAGGAACATGGTTGTGACGGTGCCGCCAGACCGAAATATAATATGTACAGGAACCGAAACGTCAAATGACCAGGCCCAGTTGTTCAGTATAGAGACAGCAAAAAATAAAAACACCGGCAATATCCATGTACTCAGCGGAAAGTGACTTTTGGCGAGGAACGGGAAAGACGCTGTCGAGTCAAAGAACCGAATATATCCATCGATGGAAACAAAAACAAACTGTACAAATGTGATCAGAGTGCCACTTCCCGGGTTGACTCTGATAATCTTCTCCAATGCGATAACATTTGAACAGCATCCTCCGAATATCAATCCAAGAGCGACTGCCCACTCGCGGAATGCCGCTTGACCAATATCACAGGCCACTTTTTTAGTCACAACTATTGCACTTGGCCCTTTTGATTCCGTTGAATTAGCCTGGTGCTTCTTGCGAGGCTCTACCCTTCTCCTCATCCCACAGAAGCCTTTTGATAGCCTATTATTATTGTTGACGTCCTCGAACGCATGGCGTTTTGAAATCTAACGGCTATATGCGGGCACAATGCATTCGAATGCAGTACCCTCCCCTCTTATGCGGACAGCAGGAGCTGCACCTGGGTTTCAGTTAAACGAATAACATAGAGCGATGAGCCGGCGCTCGTCGCTTATACAATGGCGTGGCCGTGGTAATAGCTCAGTACCTGCGTCAAACTTGGTTATTGTCAATGAGGGCCCGCAATCGAGCCTAGAGACGCCCGAGTCAACAGAAACAGAGTTTGTCGAATTACCACCCGAAGGCGATTTCACTTTTGAGTCCATCATTGGACATTGTAGGAACGAGGTTGATGCTGTAATCTACGATATAACAAACGTCGGTACTGTATATAGGGCCAATTTGCAGGCGGAGATGAATCAAATGGCATTCAATCAACGTCGACTCGCCATGAAGATGTCGGTCGTGGAAAAAACAGCTCACTCAGTACTGTCAACTACTCGCCAGAGAATAGCTCATGTCCAATCTGACCTCAAGTCTCTTGAACATGAAGAAGGTGGTGCAATTCGCGCTTTCGAATCGACCAGGGCGCAACTCGAGTCTATTATCGACTTATTGTACAAGATAGACTGTGCTCTTCCTGAATCGGAACGCTTGGGCCCTGCAAATTCTCCTCACAAACACCAATACCCCAAACTTCACAAGCTTCTACTTGTTTCGTCCGCTGACGCTCCTCCACAGCTGATGCTCAAGACCATGGAACCTGATGCGGGGCACCGTTCGATATCTATTTCGGAACCCTCCTCAGAAACGGCAACTGCACAAGTCAGCTTTGCTCAGCAAGAGTCTGCCGCTGATCGTCTCAAGCATGTTATTGACTCCCAGTACATTGCATAATTAGGTTTCCTCGACTTTATTCCAGGCGAACATGTCCGGGGCACAAACATCATGGTTCTCTTTTACGATTCATATCATCATTATTTATATACATTGCTATGTAAAATTCATTGTAAGTGTAAAGTCACACTCGTTCTGGAAGATTCATAGCCAAGAGTTGATCCACAACAGATGCAAAGATGCCGTGAAGCGCCGTCGACGGATAATCTTTGACGATATTTTTATCTTCAGACTCAATGAGAGTAACAAAGGACGGATCAATGGGAACATATCCAAGAAAAGGAATGTCAAACTGCCTTGCAAGTGCCTCGCCGCCTCCCTTTGAAAATACGTTGGTGCACTCGGAACAGTGAGGGCACACGTATCCACTCATGTTCTCCACAACCCCCAAAGTCCTGAGACCAACTTTTTTGCAGAAATTTAGTTCCTTTCTCACGTCTGCTGTAGCGATATCTTGTGGTGTAGTCACTAGAATCGCACCATCGGGGTTGGCAGTACGAAGTTCTTCAGCTACACTAATATGTTCATCCGACGTTCCTGGAGGAGTATCTATAAGCAAATAGTCAAGTTTGCCCCATACAACATCTTTCAGAAACTGTCGTACCATGGCGGTCTTCTTAGGTCCTCTCCATACAACGCTATCGCCTCTATCTGGGAGCAGGAACCCTAGGCTCATTGCCGACAAGTTTGTCGTCCCTTCAGGATAGACTGGTACCCACCCAGCGGTACTCTGATGCACCTTTTTGGACTCGAGGCCAAGCATTCTAGGAAGCGATGGTCCAGTCAGATCGATATCCAGGACGCCAACCCGGAAGCCACGATTTGCGAGAGTCAAGGCAAGCTGCGTGGTTACAGATGATTTACCTACTCCGCCTTTTCCAGAGAGCACAAGAACAATATGCTTGACATTATCTAACGATGCTGGAGGACTTGACATGATATGATACAAGTTGCTGAGCTGGCCAAGTCTCTGGTGTGTAAAAATTACATAGACTTCGCTTTTTCATAGACGGATCCAAGGCAGTTGATTATAAATGAAAATCACGTGACCCACTCGAAGTTCGGCCAGGTTTCAGAGCTAGTGCTAGATATGTAAAACATTAATCATATTATAGGATTCGTAAATGCATATGACTCCTCGTCAAGTATAAATTCCCCGACGGTATTTGTCGCGCAGATCGAAGAGCGTTCGTTTCTGGTCTGGGGGCAGCATATTTATCTGTTCATCTGTGAGACTGAGTACTTGTTGAACAACAGTAGCAAGCTCTGGAGGGAGGTTCTGCTGCATAGGTGGCGGCGGTGGTGGTGGTGGAGGTGGGAAGCCTTGTTGTTTTTGTTGTGGATACTGCTGGTATTGTTGAGACGGATACTGCTGCGACGAATATTGCTGGGGTGCTTGCTGGGGCCGGAGCTGAGACTGTTGTGAATACGAGCCAGGTTGGTTTGTAGGCTGAGGAGTAGTTTGGCGGCCAACATTATTTCCAGGTATTGTACCATTCACAGCTTGTGCAACAACTGTGCCGTCGACGAGGCCCATTAAAAGCATAGCTTGCACAACTGTATAAGATAGGGAAGGGTTAGAACGAAGCAGTTCCACTGCTTGTGAAGCATCCTGTAAAACAACAGAGCGCAATGAACTCATAATCTCAAACAGCTTCAACGGTGGGAAATGTGACAGCGTTCTGGATATGCTGTCGTTAACAACAAGACTGCTGGGTACTGTATCAGTGTTTATAGTTCCTTGCGGCTGCTGTGCCATCGGCGGCGGAGGTGGAGGCATCTCACCATATCCTCCCTTCTCTTGTTTTAGAAACGGCGTGCCGTCATCAACTGTATAGTATACAACTAAGCGTTTGCCCTTCCCTATCATAACACCGTTCAAGGCTTGAACTGCCCTTGTTGCAGACTCCTGATTCGCAAACTCTACAAATCCATAACCCTTTGATCGCCGACTGGGTCCTTCTGTAACAAGTCTGAACTCATTCACTGGCCCAATCGACCGGAAGAGCTCTGGTGTCAGTTCTATTGATGCCACGCTGCGATTCAATATGGTGAAAAGAAGTGGTCCACTACACGAGGTGGCCAAAATACATACCCGCTAACTGGGGCTCATTCAGGTCATAAGGGATATCGCCAACGTATAAAAGACGAGTTGGCTCCTTTGCCTGCATTGCCAAAGCACAGATTGTGACCTACAGCCGAAACTAGCTAGTGTCGGTGAATATCTGCGTCATAGTCGACCCTAATCTTTAAGAACGCATTTATGTATATCTCTATGCTTGTGGGGATGGAGCACCACTTAAGCAGACACTTTCTCTTGGGCAGTTTAACACCAAAGAGCAGACTTAACTACATATGTAACTCTTTGGACGCAAATCCGCGTGAGCTCTGTAACGTGTGCTCAGCGGTCTATGATAACTGTTACCAATGGCGACATCTGATAGTCGAGTTTCCATGGAGAAGCCTCGCGCAAAAAAACGTGGAAAGATCCTTTCTCTCGCCTGCTCAGCTTGTAGAAAGCGCAAGTCGAAGTGCAGTGGGGAACGACCTTATTGTACACAGTGCATCAGAAGCGGCCGCGAAGCAGAGTGTAAGTACGACTTAGCAAGCGACGGCCGCCGGACGTCTCAGGCGCATTTGAACAAGTTGTTATCAAAAAAGCTCGAGCATTTGGAGTCCTTGTACCACCGCATACGAGCAGGAGGCAAAGAGTGCCAGCTTGCCGTAGAAGAAATCCAAAAGTCAGATCATCTAGAACCATACCCGGCATGGACCGAGAACGACTTACTAACTATGGACGAAGAGGGTCAAGTTCATTATTATGGTGGTACCTCGAATCTTCTCAGTATAGGGCATCTACTCTATGGCACTGGAAAGAGTTCAATTTCGCCGGCATCCACTGGACTTGGAACGGATGATACCGTGGACGTCCCGCAATCACTAATGAGCCACTTGCTTGACTTGTACTTTTGCTGGCAACATCCGTACTACAAGGTCTTAGATGAAGAGCTTTTCATTCGAGATATGAAAACTGGAGGGAAATTTTATTCAACGTTCTTGCACAATGCGATCCTAGCGCTGGCTTCTATGACGTGCGACGCTCCGATACTACGATCCGATCCGTCTGACCCTAGCACTGCTGGATACATGTTTTTCAACAGGGCTAAATCAGAAATTGATAGCGAGCTGTCCAATAGATCGCTTACAAGTATCCAGGGGTTGCTGCTATTGGCAACCCGGGAAGCAGGAAGCGGGAGAAATAGCATTGGCTGGGTATACTCAGGTATGGCTATTCGCATGGCCCTCGACCTTGGTTTACACCTAGATTGTACAAGTTTGTCACAAGTTGGGTATCTCTCTGCTGAAGACTACAAAGTGCGCAACACAACTTTCTGGGGCTGCTATCTGTTTGATCAAGGGTGGAGCTTGTACTTGGGCAGACAGTCTGTAATGCGCCTGGCTGATGTGACCGTCGATGCTCCAGAGTATCTTGAGGATGAGGATGCACAGCAGTGGTTCCCGGTGTATTCTACAAGAAATCCGAATCTCTCTAGAGCGCCGGTACCGTTTTACCCTCATAACACGTCGACAGCCATCCTGAAGTTATCAGGGATCATGGAAGAAGTCATTCGTACGGCCTATATACCGGGTCGCCAAGATGCTCATGACACGGCGACCAAATGCCGTGCCCTGGTTGCAAGACTATCTCTCTGGAAGGACTCTTTACCCAAGCCTCTGCATAATAGCGAGAAACTTCGGCATCCAGCACTGATCATGTTGCATACAGTGGGGTGCGCTCTTCGGATATTTCTATATCGGCGGTTTCCCGATCTTCAACAAAGCCTGTGTGAAGAGCGAGATCAAATTATTGCTTTGTTGGCGAGATACAGAGACCTGTACTCTTTGCAGATGACTACAAACCTGTCTGTTTATATTACGTTTACGGCAGCCGCTGCTTGCTTAGAACCTGTCGCTGATCAGAAGTCCGACGAGGAGCTATTACTATGCATTGACTTCCTAAAGGATATTGGCAAGAGCTGGACTTCTGCGACGGCAATATGTCAAGGTCTTGAAAGTAAGATTTCGTCAGGGCTGGCGAATAACCTGTTCGACATGGATTTTTTCGATGGACTGTTCCTGCCATGAAATAGAATTGTGCAGTTTCAACAATGGAAAGAAATCAATGGAATTAGCTACAATCAACTTATTACACCACCGGTTCAATGGTTGTAGATAGTCAAGTGTTGACGGCTTTTGTCTCTACTACAACTGGTTGCTTCTCCAAGTCATGAAACACAGCTTCTTCAACGTGAGCCGGGATGATGACCTCGTCTTCTTTGCCATAGTTGGTTTCCACGGTCTGGCAAGCTACATACACCATAAGAGGGATGCTGAAGGCCATCATTCCAAAGTTGGCTCCGAGTTCATTCATAAACGGTACTGCAGACGCATCAATACCGAAGGAAATTGCAGAGCCAGCTGACTGGACGCCCTTGTAGAAACCGGCATACCTTGCCAGTCTGTACGACTCATTTGTAATGGCGCCCATGATCCAATAGCACCACGATTGCCACATGGCATCGGCCATCCCGTACATGAAATACAATACAAAGGGGCCGGCAAACCCGGGGTCAGTCCAATCAACATTTGGAGGAGGTGATTCCCTAGTGAAGGTAGTCTGAAAAACCGCACCACCAGCCCATGTCCCAAGAACAAACACTGAAACGATCGCAAGACCGAAAAGTCCTCTCTTGCGTCGCCCCATTCGCTTGTTATCCAGAATTAGTCCGATAAACGACGTGCCTAGGACCTGGGTTAACCAGTAGATTAGTGAGTTCAGTGAACGGGTCCTGAGCGAAAAGTAAAAGGCATTCATGCCAAACTGGTAGGAATAGAAAAAGTTGCTGGCAAAGAATGCAGGAAAGAGCATCATTATCTTCTTGTCAGTAACAAGTCTTAAAACGCCCATGATCTCGGTTTTAAAGTCGGTCTGACGGAAGTTTTCGAGTGGTCGGCCATCCTTTCTGCGGACCTGGCGAGCATCGCACAGTGTCAATGACATGGCCACACCAACGAGCATCACAATAAGGAACCCGACATAGGTACCAGTATTGACTCCTGACGTATCGGCTTGATGTAAGTTTTGCAGTAACGGAATCAGGCCTCCTAGGGTCGCGCCTATCGACAACAACGACCATGTAAGTGCAAAGAACTTTGCCTTGTCTTCTTCCTCGGCATACGACATGGTGACCATTCCGTGTACTGTCCACAACAAGCCAGCAGAGATACCACAACACGCGCCTCCTGCGATAACAAACGGACGGTTGCCAGTTCGGTCCAGGCACCAAAGCGATCCGATGTATATTGTGTATCCAAGGGTGCCAAGGAAGAAGGTGTTGCGGGCACCAATACTGTTGACGATCGATCCCCCCAAGAAACCAAAGATTGCAAAACATGCATAGAGCACAGCGTTTGCCGTGTCAGTCAGCGACACCGATGTAGCTCGCTGCCCACCGGCTCCAAGCCCGGAGAGAGCATCAAACATCCCCGGCTGGCAGAACAATACCAGGCCCACGAGGACAGCTTGGGTGGTAGGTAGCTTCCATATTCTTTTCACGTCTATCTTTTGCATGGCTCGCGGTTGAGATTTGTCATTTGTTTCGCCAGAAAGGTCATGTATTTATGATTTGAATTTTTTTCACGCAGCCCCACTCTCCGCGACTGATAAGACTTCTACCCCACACCGGAGATACATCTCCGCGATGCCAAGATGGGCGATGTAACAGTGTTGTTTATGTCTTGATACAGATTAGTTTACTCAGATTAGATCTCAAGGTGTTAAAAGTCTGTCTGCATATAGTAATTTAATTTTCAACTAGATAGCTTGGGATGGACACGGTAGTAGCTTAACAAAGTGCAGGTTAGCAACCTGCTCCACAGATCAAGACTGAACTATACAACCTCGTGCCAATGTCGAACCCTTGCTATCAATTGCAGCCTTTGATACCATTCCCTGCAATCACTAACCGCTCCAGAAGATAGCGACATTTGTCGTCCCTGTTTCTGGGCAAAGTGCGAGATAGGTTCCCGGAGATGTAACTCCGAAACGCCCGCTCCCCCGTCACCGGAGATACATCTCCGAGTCAATGAGAAATGTTCCCCACATTTCGGAAATAAGACTCCGCCATAATCGAGATCTGCCAAATCGTCCTATAACTATATATTGCTGTCAAAGTGGGGTCTGTCAAAGAATCATCACAACGATGACAGGAAACGCACTATGTATGACGGTTTTGGGCCTTAATTCCGGCACCAGCATGGACTCGGTTGACTTGGCTCTCTGCCAGTTCACCCAAGGGCATCCTCAAGACTCGCTCCGAATGCGCCTTCTCGAATACGATGAAGTGGAAATTCCTGCTTGGCTGAAAAAGCGGGTGTTGTATCTTATCAAGGAGAACAAATCTTCTCCTGAAGAGCTCTCACAGATTAACGTGCATCTAGGCAATCTTTTTGCAGAAGCTTCGCTGGAATTTTGCCAGAAGCATAACATTTCCATGGATGATATCGATCTAGTGGCATCCCACGGACAGACTATTTGGTACATATCTGATCCCCAACCGGGACAGGTGAGATCAGTCTTGACCATGGCCGAGGGTGCCATGATTGCCAATAAATTAGCCAAGACAGTGGTGTCTGACTTTAGAATTTCAGAGCAGAGTGTCGGAAGACAGGGCGCTCCCATGATTGCCTTCTTTGATGGGCTTCTACTGGTCCATCCGACAAAGTTCAGGGCGTGCCAGAACATTGGTGGTATCTCCAACGTGTGTTTTGTATATCCTGAGTCCGACGGGGGTCTGGATAAAACTTTTGACTATGATGTGGGTCCAGGTAATATTTTCATTGATGCAGCAATGCGTTACTTTACTGATGGCAAGCTGGAATACGATCCCGATGGCACGTGGGGCCAGCAAGGCAAAGTCGACCAAGAGATTGTGGACGAGTACCTCTCACATCCCTACTTTAATCGAAACCCCCCTAAGACCACTGGAAGGGAGATGTTTGGAGACCAACAGGCTTTGGACCTCATCCATAAGGCAGCCGCAAAGGGTCTATCAAGGTACGATACAATCGCTACGATAACGAGAATTACCGCGCAGTCTATTGTAAATGACTATAAGCGGTTCTCGTTCAGACCTATTGATGAACTATACCTTTGTGGTGGCGGAGCCAAGAACGTTAATATCGTCGGCTTCATTCAGGAATCATTCCCCAATATGAAAATCTTTATGCTAGAGGAGGCGGGCGTGAAAGCAGCTGCCAAAGAAGCGATAACTTTTGCCTTCCAGGGAATGGACGCCATTCTGGGCCGCCCACTGATTGTCCCCGACCAAGTCGAGACAAAAGAACCTGTCGTTGTCGGAAAAGTTACTCCTGGCCCAAACTACCGACGGTTACAACGAATGGCTGTTGATTTTGGAACTGGATATGAGTCTCCATACCTACCACCCGTGAGAAAATTGATTATAGAGAAATGAATAAGAATAGCATATGTTTTACCTTTGCAATGGCCAACCCAACCTTAATCGCAGCCGTACATGGACTCCAAGTCTGGTGAACCTGCAGTTTAAGTATCATTGTCGGGTACGGGCTAACATATTCCTGAGAATCAGTCGTATTACCAACACTTGTGGCTTCTGAGTTTGGTACCGGTACGAGACGTATATCTACACTTCAGCCAATGCCTCGGATGGCCGCATTCGTGCGGCTAGGATATCAAGACTACCCGAGACATCTCCGACGACAAACGTTGACAAGCATTAGAGCATGCCACGGAGTGTTAGTATTGACGCGCGCAGTCTAAACGGTACGTTTGTCGGTGAAATTGACGATGATGATATTGCATGCTTTAAAAATATCAAATATGGCATTATCGAGAAGCGTTTCTCACTGCCGAGGATACATGAAGACTTTGGAGGACTGGTAGTGGACTGCGTCAAGCAAGGATGCTTGTGCCCTCAGGCTACTCCATATGTGGATACTCTTATAGGCATACCGGAGGAACGGGTCCGTTCCTTTTCTTTAGACTATGACGAGTTGGAGTGCTTGAATCTCATGGTAACGACGCCAAACGCACCAGTTGATTCGAACCTGCCAGTAGTGGTCTGGATACATGGTGGGGGAAATATAGCCGGAACACCATACCGAGGTGTTTATGATGCAAAAAATTGGGTTAAACGCGGAATTGTGCAGGGTAGTCCGTTTATTTTTGTCAGCCTGTCCTTTCGTGTTCACCTGTTTGGGTGGCTACCTTGGGAAGGTCAAGGTAACTGGTCCCTCCATGATCAACGGCTAGGCTTGGAATGGGTTCACAAGCATATCAAGGAGTTTGGCGGTAATCCGAACAAGGTTACATTGGTCGGGCAGTCATCAGGCAGCTGTGATGCGTTCATGCAGTCAGTTCACCCCGCCGCCACCGACTACTTCAGACAGGCGGCTTATTTAAGCGGGTCATATCGCAGTATTCAGCCAAGGGGAGCAGACGAATACACTGCGTTGGCCAAGAGTATCGCAAAACATGCTGGTACCTCGGTTAAGGGACTTCGAGACTGCCCGTGGCAGAAGCTCGTGGAAGCCACGTCTGCCGTCGGAGTCGAGGTCCTACACCCCGTTGATGACGGCATCTTTCTACCAGTCGGAACGTATGGTAGTCCTCCAACCAATATGGAATCTGTTATCATATCAGACGCCAAGGAAGACGCATACTTCTGGTCTCAATATTTGTCGAATGACATTCTAAAGTCAACAGTGTGCCATCCACAATTCAAAAGTCTTTTTCATGCTTATGGTATAACAGCCGCGTCCGATTTAGGGACCGTTCGCCGTTCAGTTCTTGAATTTCTCACAGACGTGGTATTTTCTGTGCCCAATCACGAAGCGGACAAGAAATGTCGAGTAGCTGGCGTCAATGTGTTTCGCCAACTCTTTGATGTGACAAATCCATTCACCCCGTCTCTCGGTAATAACCATATGGTGGATGTCATATACCTGTTCAATGCATACGACATTCCTAGTCCCAAGGACCATGCCGTCACCGACATTCAGGATAGGTGGGTAAAGTTCTTCAATTTCAAAGAGCCATGGGAAGCCAACAAAGCTCTTCTGGTGAGTGATTCATATGTTAAACCAATAGCAATTGAGGATATATCCAAGCATCGTCGTCTGAGCCTCATAAACGCGCTGGACGATTGCTTATTAGCGTTGCACAAGTCACTTGGCTTAGAAGGATGGCCACCCCAGTGACGCTTCCTAGGAATCAGTAAACTTGACTCGCATTTATAAAATATTACGTTACAATGAAGCATACTGGAAAAAAATAGTCATGAATTAGTTGTTCTCATTATACTGGTGGCAGAAGAATTTCACCATCAGCAACTTGCTTTCTCAATTTTTCAACGGCGTTTCTCTGATCTGGTGGTAATGCTTCAAATTGGTCGGGGGTCAATTGAATGACCTGTCTAATTATTGCAGCTTCGGCCGCGTCAGCAACTCGCGGTTGTGTAAGTGAAGGCTCATAAGATGCAGTTGGATCCGGCTTCGGGGTCGAGTTCTCGTCAACAATAGTGGCTATCTGCTCATCATTAGCCATACGGAACGTCAGCAAGCTCTGTACCAATAAAAATGCCAACTGTGGAGCCTGGCGCAAAACATCAATGGCGAGCCCTGGATTATTGTTGATAACCGATTTCATGTCAGTGATTAATCGAAGCCTCTCATCCTGGGAAAGCGTCTGAAATACTCCAGACATTGCTTCAACCACATTCATTCCTCCAGGCACCGGTTTACCTGGAGGTAAGTTGAGTGTTGGGCCACTGCGGTCTGCTGTTAGAGTAAGTTTCTAGATTTCCTTCTCGGCTTTAAAATCGCAGACATACCATGTTCTGATTTGAACTCAACACGTATAGCGTGAGATCCAATTTTAAAGTTGTTCAAATTGCGTACAGCACTGGCGGCTGTGTCAATGTCGAGGTATTCCACGACAGCGCTCCCTAACGATTTGTTTGTCGCACTGTCGAATTGTAACCGGACATTTGCAACGGGACCAGCACTTTTAAATATTTCAGTAACCTGCTCCTCGGTTTGATCTCCGGGGATATTACTGACCCACACGAGTTTACTTCGCTCAACCATGATTGAACTGTATGGGCGTCTGCCGATACATTCAAAGCTGGTCAGTCGGAAAGTCCATCCATATTTGGACCGATGTTGGTTACACTGATACCTTTATGTGAACGCTTCGTGGACGAAAAGACTGCATAACACTTCGCAGTCTCATACTGCAAGCAATTGCTCGAGCACTTTGTTAATTATTTTATAGACATATGGGATCTCGGTGTGAGGCAATGCCTCGAAATGCCGCGCTGAAACTTATGGAATGCTTGCTCACGTGACTAGATTATGTAATATCCGTCCCAATCTCGCCGCACTTCTCAGAAATCACTTCGACCACTAGTTTAGTGGCAGCCACGGCGCGTCTCGGTCGTTGAGGAGCTTGGAGTAAGATAGATAAGAGATACAAAGGCTGAACAGTGCATGAAAATATGGATGCAAGAGAAATCAAGACGCATATGGCGTCGCTCGAGCAGGCAAAGTCGACCGACAAGATCCACGAAATCCTTGCAATTTTTGAAAAGCGCGTTAGGGCCACCGAGGAACTTCTTAGAGTATGTCTCGTCTCTTTCTGGCACTACTGTGAAGCGTCTCACTTTGCTACTTTGCGAAGACATGGTGTTTGTGCGGAAATGAAGCAGACTTTCGATACTGACATCAGGAAACCAAACTAGGTATTGCTGTAAACAAGCTCAGAAGTCATAGTGATGTTAGTGTGAGCGACCGTGTGAAACGTATCATTAAGAAATGGAAAGAAGAAGTCTCCCATCAAAAGGCCGCAAAGCACAAGGGTTCTGATAAAGCGGCAACTGCCAGCACCGCCAACGGAGCCACAAAACCCGAGGGGGGAGCTGGTGTCATATTTGACAGTCACGGCAAGCCACGAAATGCAAAGAACGACGGGGTTCGTACGGATATCTATAGTGATAAGGTTCGCAATAGTAGCCTCGACGTTACGTACACTGCATTAGCTATCGGGTCTGACGTGACGGCCAGCGAGATTCTCGCAGTTGCCAAAACGGTCGAGGAGACGGTTTTCAATGGTGAAAAGGGTACAACCCCCGGCTACAGAAACAAGATGCGTTCGCTATACCTTAATTTGAAGGACCCCAAGAACCCCATGCTACGAAAGCGTGTTGTTGGAGGTGAAATCACCCCGGACAGGCTCTACAAAATGACTCCACAAGAGATGGCTTCAGATGAGCTGAAAAAGGAGATAGAAGAGCTAGAGAAGAAGAACTTGTTCAAGGCCGAGGGTGCCACACCCAAGAATGCTGTGACTGATCAATTCACGTGCTCAAAGTGCAAGCAGAAGAAAGTCTCGTATTACCAGATGCAAACGCGGTCTGCTGATGAACCGCTCACGACGTTCTGCACCTGCGAGAATTGCGGTCACCGTTGGAAATTCAGTTAAAGCGACATATGTTGCACTTGTATAATGTAATGTTAATGAGATCCGGATGGCTGCTAGTAAACGAATCCTTTAAACTCCTCGTTCATGATATCGCCTGTCTCGTCTTCTCCCTAGATGTCAACGTATGCTTGCATGTGTGTGACCAATGTGTTGCGCAAAATCCGGTGGTGGATGAAAGAACGACTGGATCGGGGCATTCGCGCTCAATATTAACGCAGTGGCAATGCTATCAAAAGCATTTTATTTATAATGCTGAAGACATCAATAATACGAGCTGTTGCTGCTCCAATATGGCGAAGATCATGCCGCCTTGTGTCGACACAGAGTTATCAGCTGACATGCGGTTTAGAAATTCACGCTCAGCTCTTAACCGGCCAAAAGCTGTTTTCAAGTATGTTTTGTTGAGCTATACGTTCGATTCATTCTGAATTAAATCGCTAATTGAAGATTCCAAGACTTCTTTTCATGAGCGACCAAACTCCCAAGTCTCGTTTTATGATGCTGCCTTGCCGGGAACCCAGCCAAAGTTCAATGCGGCAGTTCTACTTCCAGCGCTGAAGGCAGCCGTCGCCTTGGGATGTAGAGTTAGCGAAACATTTTCATTCGATAGAAAGCATTATTTTTATGGTGATCAGCCAGCTGGTTACCAGGTCACACAGCATTTTGAGCCATATGCCACGGACGGGACATTGTCGTTGTATTCTAGAGATGGAATTGATAGGGACATGTCTGTACGAATTAAGCAGATTCAGCTTGAACAAGACACTGGCAAAACTACATACGCTGACAACTCGGCAAACATTGACTTGAATCGAACGAATACTTGCTTAATAGAATTGGTAACTGAGCCCGATATTACGTCGCCAGAAGAAGCAGGGGTGTTTGTAAGGAAGCTGCAGATTCTTCTTCGCCATCTTGGTGTTTGCTCTGGTGAACTTGAGTCAGGAGCGATGCGAGTCGACGTGAATGTATCTGTGAACGGTGGCCAACGATGCGAAATAAAGAACTTGTTCTCCATCTCTGCGGTCATGCGGGCGATCAGGGCAGAGTTTCGCAGGCAAGTTCAAGACATCCAAGCCGGTAAGCCTATACGGCAGGAAACCCGAGGCTGGGATGGTCGTAATACTTGGCGCCTCCGCGGGAAAGAAGACGCTCTGGATTACCGTTATATGCCCGATCCTGAGTTGCGGCCACTTTCCATTACCCAGCGACTTGTAAATAAAGTGAGGTCGTCCATGCCAGTTTTGCCAGATTCGATCTTTCTCGGGCTCTTGCAGGAGCCTTTTAATGTGCCGGTCGTCGATGCTCGAACGATCATGGGTACGCCGGGGCTTGTCGAGTACTACAAGTCTGTGTTTGATTACGTTGTTGCTCGCCAATGTAGCGATACCTCGCTTGTATCAAAGTGGATTGTGCATCGACTGTTGGGAGAGCTCAGTGCTGTTCATATCTCGTTTGCAAACAACCCTGTGGCAAGCGAGCGGATTGGCGATATCATCCTTGCCGTCTGTAATGGCGCTGTTTCTAATACGAGTGGTGGGTTAATTCTCAAGCATGTGGTGTCAAATCCTGGCGATAAGTCAAGCATCGGAGACATGGTGAAGCAGTTTGGCCTTCAAAAGGTTAGTACGTCTGCTGGTGATGAGCTGGACCGTTTGTGCCGAGACGTGATTGAAAAACATCCAGACGTTGTTGCTCGCGTGTTGGGCCCTAAGCCAAGCTCTATTAAATATCTAGTTGGCCAGGTCATGAGGGCTTCTAGAGGGCGTATGAGCCCCGATGCAGTGGAGGAAGCAATGAGACGCGTTCTCAATATGTAGTAATTTGCACCTTATTTCGTTAAAGACAGCAGAAATCTGTTTAGCGCGGTAACATTTCTACGCAGGCGAATAGAGAATTTACCGACAAATTGAGCTTATAGATGAACCATTAAATTCCGCGCGTTACAATGAACTCTGTAATGAACTCTTAATGTGCTCGACCGCTCCAAGGATGATCCTGCCTACAGCCGGGACCTCTTCAATGTCGTTATAAACATTAAATGACCAACGAGTCCACAACTTTCCCTTGTAGGAAAAGGCGTTGACAGCAGTTTTGTGGTCAAGGAGATAAGCGAAAAGCAGCTGGAGTGCTCTGTTGTGTCTTTCAACTGGAAGGTCAAGGGGAAGCGCAACATTGACCATGGTAGTTATAATTTCGTCACATTTGCCAGAGAGGATTTCTGTGCCGCCCCACATTTCTGAAATCAAGGGGCCAGCCTTTTTCGCAAGGCCATGGCAGTAGGTGCGGATCGTTTGTTCGCCGCCACACACTTCGTTCCGGAACTTGAGAGCGTCCGGTGCACACAAAAAGGGAGTACAGTCCGTGGTTCCCGTATACGAAAATAGACTTGCCAGATACTTGGAATTGGGCTCCCCGTTATCAACATTATCGTACGCGTTGGGGTAGGGAGAAGACACGGGGAGAGACATAATCTTATGGTGGTGTTTCGGATCGACGTAAAGCAGAGCGCAACTGGTGGGCACAAAGAACCATTTGTGCAAATTCGAAGTAAAGAAATCTGGCTTGGTCTTGCGAAGTGATATATCAATGAGGCCAATGCCGTGAGCACCATCAACCAATGACAGTACGTCACGTTTGCGACACTCTTCGACGAGCCGCTCCCATGGCATCAGACATGCTGGCACAGACGACACAGTATCAAAAAAGCAGAACCGTACAGTCTTTCCAGCCTTTTGTTGTGCGTCTATAGCGTCAGTATATGCCTGTACGACCTCATCTTGGGATATTGGATACTGAAGCTCGACCGCCACGACAGTGATTCCGACATATTTCTCCAGCCATCGCAGTGTATTTCCGCACGATGGATAAATTGTTTGCGCATACACAATAACATCCCCACGTTCAAATGGAAAGCTTCGCAAAACAGTGTTAACGCCGGTGGTCGCGTTGCTGACGAACACCAGATTGTCAACGTCAGCATCAACGACCTCAGCAGCGACTTTTCGTGATCGGTCTAGAGGTGTTTCCTTCGAGTAGGAGAAAAATATATCCCCGCGGAAATATTGGTCTTGAAATTCGTTTGCTTTTCTCAAATACTCCGTCCGGGCTTCCAAAACCGGCCTGGGCGTAGCGCCAAAGCTGCCATGGTTAAAGCTGACGACTCCATCGCCGAACGCGAAATATTTTTCCCGAAATTTGCGACCAAACGGAACCTCTATTCCGCTTTCAAGCGATAGATTCTCAGTAGCTTCCGTCAATTTATCTTCTAGAGTCATATTCGTGTTGATTCATAGTGTCCGGCTGCACTCTTTATAAACTCTATTAGCCGTGCTTCGTTAGCCTCGTGATCGGCATTCGCGGCTCGAGTCATATCCTGGTTCTCTCGCAAATATCTTGAGTCACAATCTTTCCAAGACCATACCACGTTTATCTCTATCGTTCATTGAAATTCGTGAAGCAACGTAGAAGATTCCATGGTGCTGATTATCTAGGCATTGTGAGTTAGGAACTCCGCCCGGCTCGTCGTCACCTGACGGAGCGCCGTTGGACCGTGTCGAACCCGGTTCAACGCCATCTGCTACAATCTGTCGTCACGGCACGATGAGTCAGGTTTGTCAGCGATACTTTAATTTGCATGCGGTCTTGCTGCAACGGAACCAAATGGGTAATAGCCAAGGTGCGGGGAATACGGCGCGCCATGACACCGCAAGTTTCAGTAGACGGCAATCCAGAGTTCCCCTTGATTTAAGGTTAGAAGAGAATTGGCAAAGTGTATGATAAACTGCTTTCGGTTGGTGATAATCATATGCAATGATAATCTGGATCGCGTATTATAGGCGTATTATCCAGTAATCATAATCTGACCATCTTACTTCGAACCTGCATTTCAGATTATCGTACACCTGATAAATGCTGATTGGTTTACAGTGAACACAACACCGTCCACCTGCAAGGTACAAGTTTTACAACAAACCTGACGCACCTGTAACTGCCCCGTTTGTGTTACGAAATTGCTTAGGGCAAATCCTTTTGACTCCTCCTCGGGCATCAAATAGCCCCTATTAGCACTGGCTACATCTTATAGCAAAGCAAGAACGAGCAAGCTGTCAATTGAGCAAATGCGCACATGTCATGCACGCCGCTAAGAATAAAACATAGCGAACTGCATAAACATGGGACGACAATTACTGTGACGTAGGAGGAAATGGCTACGTCGAGAATGAGCTTGAATGAAAAGCATGCGAAATTCTTCGCGCGTTGGTTAGCAGTCCTGCCAGAGGCCTGTCAAGATTATGACTCGTCTCTACCATCTATTATTTATTTCAGTGTTGGTGGCCTCTTTCTTCTCAATAGGCAGGATATACTGGACGCTCACAGAGCCCGGGTCATAAACTGGGTTTACTCGCTACAGCATGAAACTGGCGAGGGATTTCGCGGGTCACCGACGTTGAAAATATGCGATGACCGAACCAATAATAGAGGTGTGGGGGACCGGCAATCGTCTCCGTATGATCCGCCAAATCTTGCGTCTACTTTTTTCTGCTTATGCATACTGGCTCTTGTTGGCGATCCAACAATGGCCACGAGACTGAATAGAAACGCAATATTGAAATATGTTGGAAAATGTCAGCGTGAGAATGGATCATTTGCACCGCAGTACCACGAGAGCATTGGTCCTTTTGGTGATCAGGACCCCCGCTATACTTACCTTGCATGCTCAATTGTGCGCGTTCTTAACGGAGATAGCTCCAAATGCGTCAATGTGAAACGGGCGGCAGATTTCATAAGTTCTCTAACAAATTATGATGGTGGACTGGGCGATCGACCTGGCTCCGAATCCCACGCAGGGCTCATATACTGTGGTATTGCTGGTCTTGCTAATCTCGGAGCCCTTGACTTTGTGGACTGGAATCAGACGTACAAGTATCTTGCTTGTCGACAAATCGGAGAGACCCACATTGGTACAGGACATTGGAGTTCCAATGATATTGGAGCGTTTAATGGGCGTCCAAACAAGCCAGCCGACTCGTGCTACACATTTTGGACTTGTGCGTCATTATCGATTTTAGATCGTCTCGATTTTGTAGACTCAAAAGCAGCTGTTAGGTTTCTTTTGACAGAATGCCAGGCCAGCATTACAGGTGGATTTCTCAAGGCCAGGGATTTGCTGGCCGATCCTCTTCACTCTTATCTTGGGCTTGCATCATTGGCCATGTTTAACCCCCCCGAGTTAGGTCTTGTTTCACTTTGTCCTGCCTTGTGCCTTCCCAAACTTACAGTGAGTCATTTCGATAAGTTAGTGTGGACATCAAACGATCTTGACGAGCACGCGGCCGATTGCATATAGCATTTTCGAACAAATAATAGACTTATTCATGATGATGGCGACAAACTACGGCATGAAATAGGAAGCAATAAAAAAGTCCTTGTAAAATTAGTTTGGAACCCTCCTGACTAGTTCCTCATATATACACCAGGAGATACAGGCAGAAAATGCCTTTCGTGCCAAACGCAGCGACAGGCCATTGAACAGACGGAGAAAGCCTTCGTCACGAAGTACCATGCGAGCTCCATGAGGGAAACTGCGATATCGAGCCGGTTCGAGCTGAACTCGCGTCTTTATAGTATCAAATGGGGCCGTAACTGTCGAGGCAAGCACTGCTGCCGATAGAGCAGCAGATGAATTGATAATAGCACCACCAGCCGTGGACTTTCCCTTGGACGGTAACAAGCTGTTTAGTGCTTCTTTGCCCTTTTCATAGAAAAGCACGTAAAGCCCCGCGTATGGAGCGTCCCGCGCAAAAGTAGCACCATAACCTGCAAAGAAGCCTCGAATGCCTCTCTCATGATATACAGCACGAACCGCCTCCAGAATGGATGAATATGTGAACAGCGACGATTCGTACCGCACCTTGATTACCGTTATCGGCATTGTAATAAACCCCACGAGACCACGAACACTTGCGCCACTCATCAAGTTAGCATATGGACTCAATTTTGGAAGGCTTGATGACCCTCCCGTGCTCGTAGCGTTACGACCAGCGGCAAAACTGCGCACAATGTTCAGAGTTGTCAGATACATCGCCGACCCCACCGAGGTCCGAATGGCAGATGGCAGCGTACCGCGCCATAATGATGCAATTGAGGTAATTTCCTTTAGCGAGCTTCCGAGAGTTGCGTGTGCGTTCTGTTGTGCTCTAGTTTTTAAAAGATCCAATGGTTGAAGCAACACAGAGGATGTCAAGCCACTCACAAATCCTGCATAGAGGTGATATCCTGCCTTAGATGTTGCACGTTTGCTCATTGCAATTGGCTCTGACGGCGATCCTGCCGTTACAGCAGCAGACATATTATTTTACTAGCACCTCGTCGCGGTCCTGGCCATGAAAGTCTGCTATTGTAGAGCCCAACTATGTCAAAATCCCACTGGTAGTAGAGCGCTCACTGAAGCCCTTTTTATATTCAATCTAGCCGAGATCGTCCGCTTTTGCCAACAAGCAGCTGATCAGACAAATTAAGCGCCGATTCGACCCAATTTTAAACTCGGAGCTCGCATGGACGATGGTGCGGCTGATATCTCACATCTATCATTACAAGCCTTTATTCATTTTCATGCACACTGGGTTCATACTTTACAATACATACGATTGGCAGGGATAGATGACAACTAGATACTTTAGAAAGCCATGCGGAATGCTACTAGCTAGCTTATCTAGCTTGATTATCGTACATCTCCTGTTATCGCAGTAGATTCTTTCTTGAGCGAAGAATTGTAGCCGCTATGTGAGCCGAAAATGAATAGACACGTGGTCGTAGTCTAGCTGGATGACCTCACAGCCTTCATTTAGTAGACGCGGTGAAACAACTGCGGCATAAACAGAGTCACGCAATCGATATACCCGACCATATAGCCCGGTAGACACCCCTTGACGCCTTATGGCAAATGGGCCCAGAATTCCACTATCAAAGAACTCCTTTGAGTCGAGTGGGCCGACCGCTGCCTCTCCTACCGCCATATTATCAGAAATTCCTTCGCCTGTTGCCTTGAGATATGCTTCCTTTAGTGCCCAATAGACGTAGAATGCAACTTCTGGATTGTCACTAGCATGTATGCCTTGCCACTCCGCCGAAGAAAACGCAGCTCTGAAGCCGTCTAACCACCTATCCTCCCAGCCATTCGAAGTGGTCGTTGATACAAGATCAACTCCAATTGTATCGGTACCTCTGGATACTCCAAATGCAATTATTTCGTCTTCATGGCTTATATTAAACTCCACGTTGGACCCAGGCAAGTACGGCTTGCCTCTAGCTGTGCGAAACGGGCGTATGTCCTTGAAAGCAGCTCCTGTGTATTCGGCCCCGATATGTCGCTCGAGCAGCTGTGCAGCCACACGTAGCTTCATGAGTCCGGGAACTTTTTCACTCCTCTGCAGATTCTGAGCGACTTCTTTTGGCAGTGCATACAGAGCTTCGGCCATCTCGGCCGGGCCCAACCGCCGGTAAAGGTCAATGTAGTATAGCTTGAGTGCTGTAGGGTTAGCTTAAACGACAAGGGCAGGTATTTGAACAATTACGCACATACGTTCATTCATGGATCGAAGGAGGGCCCTTTTCCTCGTGTTACAGTGGGTCTTCAAATTCTCAGTAAGCACTAGTAGCAGCGACCATGACAATTGGCCGCGGCGTCCCGATACTCACCAATTCTCAGCGGCAGGACTGAAAATCAAGCAGCCTCTTTTGATTGTATGTTCGCCAGTTGAAGCAGATTCTGCACGGCTGAAATTGGTACTCACGTGACGGATGGTGGGGACAGACCTCGGCCAAAACGTCAGAACGCAAACGGAGGTGGCCAGCCTCTTTGTTGGTTGTCAAAATTGTATCAGCTAAGAAAACATAGGATCTCCGACATGAGAGAGGACCTAGTGAAGTCCGCAGTGTCTTTTCTTAATGACCCAAAGGTCGCTGATGCGACACTCGCCAAACGGGTTGAATTTCTCGAGTCAAAGGGCCTCAACAAAGATGAGATCGAAGAAGCGATCCGCAGAGCAAATAATGACAGCAGCTTAACGAATGGATCCTCGACCCCCTCTACAGCGTCGACACCGTCGTCAACATTGTCCGGTGCCGTCCCTTACCGTCCTTCGTACGCAATTACTCAACCTCCTCCGCCTGTCCCCACCCGTGACTGGAAAGACTACTTTGTCATGGCCACTGTTAGTTGTGGAGTTGCCTATGGTGTTTATGAAGTAGCTAGGCGTTACGTATTGCCGTTGATTGTTCCTCCTACTCCAAGCAGTCTAGAGGCAGACAAGGAAGCGCTTGAAGCCGAGTTTGCGCGCACAGAAGCGCTTGTCGAGCAAATGCAAAAGGATACTCAAGAAATCAAGGAATCCGAGTCGAAGAGACGCGAGGAATTTAGCAAGATGATACAGGACGCTTATGAGACCATTGAGCATCTCAAGAACCAGAGCGAGCAGCGAGAATCTGATATGAAACTTATCAAAAGCCATGTTGAGTCGGTCAAGGAATCTCTGCCCAAGGCACTTGAGCGAAACCGCAGTCTACAAGATCAGGCACTTAAAGACTTGCAAAATGAGCTGCGCTCTCTGAAGCAGCTCGTTCAAAACCGTGTTAACCGCGGTGTCCCGTCGGTGCCTCCTGCGTCATCTGTCCCATCATCCATTCCAACCGCACCATCAGTTCCCTCGGCCGTTTCGGTATCCCAGCCACGGCCGGCAGCGTCTATTACCACTAGTCAGCCTGCTGCTTCAAGCCCGGCTGCTTCAGGTCCTGCTACTTCCGTTAGTGTTCCACCCGCACCTGCTACCACCTCAAGCGGCTCTGCTGGTGGAGGCACGTCGCCATCACCACGGCCAGGAATACCAGCGTGGCAACTTGCTGCTGCCAACAAGGCGAAAGAGGAAACAGCATCAAACTAGTTTTAGGTTTCTCCTGTGTAGCATAATAATGTCACTTTTAGTCGAGTGAAAAAAAAAAGTGTTTTAAATTTTTGTACATACATAGCGCCAGGCGCTGTTTGAGAAGCTGTCATGCGTCATCATATGCTTGTCGATCGTAAACAAGGTGAGCCTGATCCTAAGGTCGGACTTCACCATGCAAAAAAATTATCGCCCGTACACCACCATCACCCGTTAATCTCCTTCTCCAAAATGTATTTCCCTCCCTCTCGGCTGGCCCTCCAACCGAGTATCCCGTCCCCAACCAGCAATATTATGAACCAAAGAAACAGAACCACTAATAGGACAACGTGACAAAGCCAGCTCGCACAGCACCACGGCTGCGGTGCCATTAGCCCCACACTGAAGTAGCAGTCAACCCCGTAGGCTTGCCCCAAACTTTTGAAAAAGCTGGGTGTTCGGAAATGCCACGAGAGCCATTGTTAGCGTGAGATTGAGAGGGCAGGTGTTCGGCTCCGAGACGAGAAGCAGGGACCTGCTGCTGAGCAGAGGTCAAGCTAGAGTACCCAAAGAGTCCGCCGCCACCGCTGTTAGGGCTTTGCCCCTGATCAAAGAATGCACGACCCGCGGGCGCCGTCACAGATCGTGATAATACTGGCGCAAATGGGTCAAACCTCAGTTTCGGCGAAACGCTGCGCCCATCGCCAACAGCACCTACAGTCGTGAATCGGCCACTGCCGGTGCTGGGTGCTCCAAACGATTGAGTCTGGCCATTTTGCAAAGTGTCGCCAGAGTCAAGCATCGCTCCAGCTGGTGGGTAGCTAAACATCTGTTGCTGGGGACCTGTCTGACTGCTTCTACTGTAACCTCCATACCCAGTAGATGGGGCCGGCGTCGGCGCTGCTTCAGGTTTTGATACTCCTGCTGGTGTAACATAACCCGCATGCTGCTGTATCTTTGCTGCTCTTACGAAATTCTGAATTGCGTTATCCACCACTGAAGTCAGCGTCTAGTTAGTTGGAATCTGGACCTCTCTCTGCGTCTAAAACCTTGAACTGGTAATGCTGCTGGCTACTCGTGAGCACAAAAAGCGCTACCAACAGAGCTGATTTGGTCGGAAAAAAGATGAAACCTTCTGAAAACATACACTCAAACTGCGATCCAAATGGAATAGAAACCTCCCGGTCATACAGAGTATTGACAAATGGCTCATTCATAGCCGAATCGGGTTCGCTCCTGGTACTGCCTCCTGCTAACATGCTATCTGGTGCCGTGAAAAAAAAACCTTGTTGGCAACTCAGACAAACACACGCAGTTCAAAAGCAGCCTGTTAAATATGAAAATCTTCTTTGTAGAATCCTTTTAATGTATCGAGTGCCTTGAGTATGGCCTTTGCCGTTAGTTTGAAAACAAACAATCTGAGTGGCCGACATGACCAGGCTTCGGTGATAGCTGTAGGCCGCCGTTACCCCCGTAACCCAAGGCAACCCACTATCCAACCCTGGAGTCCAACTCGGCGCCAGCCAGCTTGTCTATAGAAAGATGAGTGTTTGATTCGAAAGACATTAATAATTTTGCAGATAATATTATATGGCAGAGACCACCCGTCTTGTAATACTGCGAAGATTGACAAGATGTCGACAATGATAGCAAAAGGGACTAGTTGGTATAATAAAGAGAAAAGCAGTTTAAGGACAATTTAGTTGACACTATTTAGCTAGCGACTCAAGTAGAGTTGGCCATTGCCTCGTCATACAATGAAAAAAGAAGAAAGATGCAAAGTCAACGCGACGCATACTGTCAAGTTGGAGCCCCAACCCACAGTCTGAATTTTGGTGACATCTTAAGTTTATTGATTCCATCCATACTAACAGGAAAATCTACGGACGTTGTGTCTTCTTCTGGTGGCGGGGACCACCATTAAACTAACCAAGTGGGCTGTCGTTGCATTGAATTTATGCTGAAAGTTATAACATGGCTCTATTCGGATCAGCCACGACCACAAAGCCGGCCACGGACCTCAGCGCCAACAATGACCGAGACCTGTTGAACCCGCCCGAGGATTCAGTGTCAGACCTGTCGTTTTCGCCACAAGCGGACTTTTTGACGGTCGCATCGTGGGATAAAAAAGTGAGAATCTACGAAATAAACGGGAACGGCGATTCACAAGGTCGGGCAATGTACGAGCATCAACATCCGGTTCTATCAGCACAATGGTACCCAGACGGCACCAAGGTTGTGTCTGGCGGCTGTGACAATACTGTGAGAGCGTATGATCTTCAGAGTAGCCAGGGGGTGCAAATTGGTAGTCACGATAGTGCGGTTTCTTCGGTACGCGTCGTGGATGTTGGAATGAATGCGCCTGTGGTGGCGTCTGTATCATGGGACAAGACACTCAAGTATTGGGATGGTCGGCAACAGAATGCTGTGGCGACAGTGCAAATGCCTGAACGTGTATATTCCATGGATAGCCGACAAAAGCTTCTAGTGGCTGCGACTGCTGGCCGCGATATCTGTATTATAGACCTGAGCAACCCGGGCACAATCTTCAAAAAAGTCCAATCACCCCTTAAGTGGCAAACACGCTGTGTGTCGTGTTATTTCGACGGATCCGGGTACGCGGTTGGTTCCATAGAAGGCAGATGTGCTATTCAGTATGTCGACCCAGTCCAGCAGAACCAAAAAGGGTTTTCATTCAAGTGCCACCGCGAGACAAAGTCTCCTACCGAGACCCTTGTATATCCTGTCAACAGCATTGCATTCCACCCCACGTTTGGCACATTTGCTACCGCCGGGTCCGATGGGACTATTCATCTATGGGACAAGGATCAGCGCCACCGCCTGTGTCGGTATTCCCAGGTTGGCGGGTCGGTTCCGACATGCACATTTAATCGCACTGGCACGATTTTTGCATATGCCATTTCATATGACTGGTCGCGGGGCCACCAATTCAACCAACAATCGATGCCAAACGTTGTTAAGCTGCATGCGGTTAACGAGGCCGAAGTGAAGCCACGCGATGACAAGAAGAAATAGTTTCTAAATACATATTGCAGCACGACTTTGATTCGCTATACAATAAATAACACACTGAAAGAATCCCAAGACACATGAGTCGGTACCGCTAAAAATCAATGCCATAAATCACAACAGCACTCCCATAGTTTATGAACCTGTGCCGACCCATATACGGCATTACACACCAGCAAAAAAGTGAAACGTAGAAAATATAGATATGCAGTTCCCCGCCTGCGGTGCTTTAGTTGGGGATGTTCGTCTTGACTGGTGATACTGCTAGAGTCGAAGGTTCTCGGTTGCTGGGGCCCGATATGCTGCCGCGTGGTCGCGAAGTGGGCCCCCCGTCGAAAGTCCCGCGGGGCGTGGTGGGAGGTGATGTGTAATGAGGAATAGTCTCTGGGACCGGATGCTCTGACCCGACAGGCGCTGTCTCCTTGCCGGCCTTTTTCATTGCGTAATCCCCGCTATCGAAGAACTTACGATCCTTGAGCTTCCGGTTGAGCAAGTCACTCCGCGTCGGTAGCCGACCGTACATTCTCTTGATTCGTTCCTCGTCAGGGTTCTGGCATTAGTACATGGTTTGTAAGAAATCGAATATAATGGAACAAACTCGTATAAAATTAGCGCAGCTCGTGCGCCGGGTCACAAATCGCTGAAACCAAAGCCATTGGAGCCATTACAGCTGAAACGATTCCAAATGGTTCAAAACCCCTAGTATATCAGCTCTCAACCCGTATCACAAAGCCCCAATGCCTATCATAACCCCCCAGTCTTGACAACGGTAGGTAGCCTCATCAGAGCACATGACACGAGAAAACAAACTATCACATAAAATAAAATCCAACAGTCGTTGATGGCTACATACCATATTTCGCCACCGCGTCCAGCAAATAAGAGAATGAAACCAACCGCGATGCAATCAAGGTTGCACAGGCAAATACAAGTAATCAGGTAACTAAGACGTCAAACGTCCAAATGACGCAAACTAGTCAAATAGAAGCGAAGAAAAACCGGCTGAAAACGTGCGATCTCACTCAGGTTCAGCAGGTTTCTTAGTGGCGATCACAGCGATAGCTTGTGGGCGACCAACACCTGAGCCCGTCTTATGAACGTCCCACGCCTGACCCTTTGCCCACGATGCTCCTGACCGGTACCAATCAGTACTGCTGGCGGTCCGCCGCCCGGCCGGTAGCCTCACGAGGCTGTGAGAAGCTCCTCTCTGCCAGCCGCAGCAACACGCACCCCATCGACCTATCAGTCCCACTCGCTTACAAGCGGTTGCAATTCAAGATAGATGAGTTTGCAGAGGTTGGAATAACTTGTAAAACAGTGGGCACATGGTGTCTCGCGATTGTGCCTGTCTATTCCCCTGGAGGGCAAAACGGCCATCACCTAATGGGAGGGACCAATTTGTTAGGGCTCGAGTGCGAGTGCGGGGGCCTCTATTATAGTGTGCCCCAACAACGCGTATTAGTGCGACAAGAACATTTACGCTCTCGATGGCACCTTTGCCGATAACAGGTATATCTATATTGCTGGTTGTCAACGATTCACTAGCGTCTACGGTTGACTCGAACTGGTTTCACTTCGAGTTTTAGTGGCCTGAGTAACTAGGGTTCAAGAACCCTGTGGTAGAAGCGTGTGGGAACGCCGAAGGCGAAGCCGGAGCTTAAAAGTGATTGACAAGCCTGGTGGACTGTGCACAACGACCAACTAATTGGCCCCATATGACAGACACTTGATAAAGTACCTGGCTCAATGGGCCCGGGAGCACTATCAACGCAGTCATGGGCGTGTGTGCCGTTTAGGGTCACGTGGACTACACCTTTACTTGCTCTTTGTTCGACGCTTCTATAATCTGCATGCGGCGTTGGCTGTCCCCGCACTTGAGCTGCTACGAAATGCTACAAAATGGCGGCCAAGACTAAAATGATCGCTAAACTAGCCGTCTACTCCAGACCATTGCTGTACCAGGCTGGGATAGAACTAAGCAGCAGCACAAATACCAGATGGTCATAGTCATTCGAGAAACGCTCGTGCAACAGTAGAAAATCCTTGACCAAAACGACTAAAGTCACCTTTGCGGCGATTTCACTAACTATTACTAATCAATGGTAATCAGAGATCTCGGGCTGCTAGTAATTATTCACTAACTATTACTAATCGATGGTACTCAGGGACTTGCGGTGCTGCTAAAAAGTCTTCACTAACTATTACTGATAGATGATAATCAGGGACTTGCTGTCCTGCTAGTAGGGTGCTCGGATCACCATGTCCAGTCGTTAGTAGAGGCGAAAATGGGCGCAGGCGCTTCAAAGCAGGCAGCAAGAAAACTGCCAAAAACTGTGCCATCTCATGTGAGTGTCCCAGCAAATGCACCAAGAATCCTGGAAAAAAGGCCACCGCAATCGCAGAGTCAAAGCAAGGTTCCCGAGGGGAAAGATGGTATTCCAGATATGTCTAGCCGTGCTGAAAACGAAATGAATATCTCGGAAAAGCTCCACAAGCTGGGAGTCGTTCAGTTCCATGAAATCAAGCTAGAATACAACAAGAACAACGAGTTTCTGAATGCAACACGACAGCGGGCTCAACTGGATAGGACTATTCCGGACGAGCTAAATGACAAGTCCGTTCCAAAGCGGTACCTACATCCCGAAACAATTCGTGGAGTTATCGAAAGTAGGGATAGCGGCGAGTCAGATCAGGAGGTCAGGGCCATTTACAACATTGACCAATCGGTTCTAGATAAGCTTCGAAAATTCTCAGTTGCGCCAATTGTGCGTAAACCGGCCGTGATTGAAGAGGCTACAGCAAGACAACAGCACCAGCAAGCTGTGAAAGAGCCTACTATTGAAAGAGACCAGCAGGAGGAACAAGAGGTCCGCCAGCGCATTCAGGAGCTTGAAGCTCGATCCAAAGCCGTTCGCCTTGAACGCGAGAATCTCGAGAAGATGGAACAGGATCCGGACTTTCGTCGTGGTCCCCTTGGTTGACTCTGCGTACCGTATGTCATTATTTAAGCCCCTTGTACATAGCATAGGAAAACGCCAGACGTTTCATGAATACTCGCGATCTTACACGTATGGTGAGCGACTTTATTAAAACTTAATACGTTCCACTTGGTGATATATTAGGAAAAGAAAAAGTCTGTGTGTCGCTAGAACAGAAGATCAGAGATGTGGCCGTTGACATAGACGTCTGCAGCAGATCCAGGCATGATAGAAGCTAAAATTGCGGGGCATGCGTTTACTAAACATCCTAAAAGGCAAATGGACAATCGCAGTACTGGCCACGGACTTCGGGTACCAGCAGTACGACGGTCACTATGCCAATGCGTCTGCTGACCATCACCACAAGTGCAGGAGAAGAACACGCTTGAAGTTGTAAGAGTCCGAGACTGCAACAATAGTTTCGACGGCCACTACGAATTACCATGCCTCGGTACGGCATTCAAGGGCGAGGCGGGGTATAAATGCCCCACTTTGGCTCCTGGAGATTGGACGATCTTGTAACCTTTGCCCGAGATTGCGCCAATACCTCGTGTATGGTTGGCCATCCAATTCCGTCCTAACTTAAAGTAGCTAGCGATTCACAGAACAATTCACGATTGCGGTTTTGTTGCCGATCATTACTCTTGTGAGAACATATAGTCTCAAACTGGTGTAACTGGTGTAACAAGGGCCGTTTCCCTGCTGTCGTAGGCATTTTATCCACAGTGCGCATCTTATGGAAAGCGAGATTTGTTACTGGTACAACGTTTGGATTTTACGCCGCCTGAGTCCAACCTACATTCTTGCAAGCATCATGTGAAACCTAACCGCAATCAGTGATAAGATGAAATTTTCGCTGACACACACAAACTGGAAAACGACGACTGCTACAATATTTGAAGTGAAGCTGATTGGCTTCATTGGTAGACGGATTTGGGGGGGCGTAGCAAAAACGCCACGTAATGTTATGAGCATGTCAACTAGAGTCCTGCGGGTGCAGGCGAGCGATATAGAATTCGACATTGACGGCAACGCTCGAGCCAAAGGAGAAACAAAGGCCTCTTTAACAGATGCAGTGGCTGTTTTGAAGACGAGCGGTGGTGTAGTTGCATTTCCGACTGAGACTGTCTACGGTCTTGGAGCAAATGCTCTGGATACAACCAGTGTGAAAGCAATTTATGCCGCAAAGAACCGTCCTGCTGATAACCCGCTGATTGTACATGTAGCTTCTGTGAAACAGCTGAAGCGCGTCATTCTGCACAATAAATATGAAATTCCCAAGATATACGAAGGATTGATCCAGAAATTCTGGCCAGGACCGCTTACAATTTTGCTACCAGTTCATGAGGACTCTCCGATTAGCTCTGCATGCACAGTCGGCCAGGATACATTTGCCGTTCGCATGCCCGAGCATCCAGTAGCTCGCGCACTAATTGCCCTTAGTGATCTTCCACTTGCCGCCCCGTCTGCAAACGCCTCTACAAGACCAAGCCCGACCGCTGCTTCTCACGTGCTGAAAGATATGGAGGGACGCATCCCTATAATTCTCGACGGAGGAGCTTGCAATGTTGGTGTGGAGTCAACTGTGGTTGACGGTCTTTCTAATCCTCCAATGCTCTTAAGGCCAGGTGGTGTGAGCCTAGAGGATATTAAGACGTACGGTGGGCCAGGTTGGCAAGATATTGGTGTGGCAAAGGCGAGTGCAGCCGAGGGTGAAGTGGTTCGAACACCTGGCATGAAGTATCGTCATTATTCTCCATCGTGTCCTGTAATTCTTTTTGATGGCTGTGGCGATGGAGTTGCCAAAGTTCGGCAGTTCTTGAATTTGACTCACGGACGACCGCAACTTCCACTACGGGCATCCACGCTCTTGGGTCTCCAGTCATTGCCTGGGATTGAAGCCAAGAGCATCTCAAAAATTGGAATCTTGTCCACCAGACAATTTTCACCCTCTATTGGCGATATCTTGACACAGAATGGTTTTGACGTCATCCATAAATCCCTTGGCACACGCGGTTCAGATATTGCACATAATCTGTTTGCGATGCTGCGAGGACTTGACGAAGAGCAAGCTGTTGACCTCATTCTTGTAGAAGGTATTGACGAGCGTGACGAGGGCCTGGCAGTTATGAACCGTTTACGCAAGGCTGCATCCGTAACCGTACGTTGATTTGCATATCAGATATTTAATAATATATAATTGCTCGATGAATGTACTTTGAGCTAGAGTCAAAATGCTCTTGTCATGGATCCCGACATCTAGGTTTTGTCCCGTAGTCGTGGGCATTTTGAGTTTATACATTGAGGCGGCTTCCCAGACACAAAAGAGTGTGAACGGTATAGGGATGGCTGCTTTGAAGTGCTTTTAAACCGCCGTCGAATAACCTGTGGTCCACTCGCGCTTGCGCTTGTAATACTTGCGCACCTCATCAATGAGCCAGACTGAAGACGTCAAGCAAATCAGGCCAAGTAAATCAGACAAGTAAAGAGCCTCTGTCTGGAAAATTGCTTGCAAAAACGGAACGTAAATGACCGCGAGCTGACCAAGAAGAGAAAGGCCAACGGCAATATTGAACATCTTATTCGAAAAGAACCCAATCTCAAAGACGCTCTTCGTGGACGAGCGACATGAAAGGGCATTGAACATGTCGAAGAGAACAAAGCAGGTAAACGACATGGTCGTGTCTCGAGCAGTGACGACATTATCACTCATCTCACGAACATATACAAACAACGTTCCAATTACAATGGTAAATCCGGATTGAAACACACGCTGGATGACTGACCGAGTAAGGACATGATCACTGCGTGAGCGAGGCGGTTTCGTCATTATCAGAGGGTCGACAGGTTCAACACCAAGTGACTGAGCAGGGGGGCCATCCATGAGAATGTTGATCCACAAAATCTGCATGGCGTTGAGGGGATTTGGAAGACGGAACGTCGTGGCGAGAACCACAAGCGAAAGGGCGGCCACAGAAGTAGACAACTGGAACGTAAGAAAGTTTTGGATGTTTGAGAAAATAGCTTTGCCCTCTCTGATCGCAAGCAGGATTGTGTTAAAATCGTCATCAACTAGGACCATGTCGGCCGCTTCCTTTGCAACGTCTGTGCCGGACTCTCCCATAGAAATTCCAATATCGGCCAACTTGAGTGCAGGTGCATCGTTGACGCCATCGCCAGTCATGGCAACAACGTCACCTCGAGCCTGCAGAGCGCGTACGATATTAAGCTTGTTCTCCGGCGACGTACGAGCAAAAACATTGACGTGCGAAATAACATTTGCAAGCTCGTCGGTGGAAAGCCTTTCCAGTGTTTCACCAGACATAACATTCTTCTCACCTGCTGGGAGAGGCATTCCAATCTGCTGTGCAATACTTTGAGCAGTTGCCTCGGAATCTCCCGTAATCATAATGACCTTTACACCGCCTTGCATGAGCCTGCGAATGGATGCACTCACACCGGTGCGCGGTGGGTCATACATACCAATTAGTCCAGCAAACACAAGATTGTCAAGCTTGTCTGTATCGTCTGTATTTGTAGCATACGCCAGAGCGATGATGCGCACGCCTTCTTGCGCCATTGCTTTTGAAACGTTCGATATGATTTCCTTGTGACCTGGATCAAGTGCGACAGCCTTTCCGTCATTGTTGACGTATTTGGTGCAATGAGGGTAAATGCGCTCAAACGCACCCTTGACGTAAACAGTAGCAGACGACGTGTAGCCCTCGTGGACGGCTACCGCCATCCACTTTCGGCTAGAGGAAAATGGGGTCTCCTTGACACGTGTACGAGTCTTGCGGTTGTCCTCGAGGCCAAACCGGGATAGCACGTCAATCAATGCCACGTCTGTGGGGTTGCCAACAAATTTGTTGAGCTCTGTAGATAGGCGCGAGTTATTGCAGAAATTGCCAACTTGAAGCATCGTGGCAACAGCTGGGCTTGGCGGAGATGTCTCATGGGTGTGAGCATTGATTGTAACCCATGGCTTATGGGATGAGTCACTAACTTCACCCATGTCCACCGCCCACACCTTTGTGACCGTCATCTTGTTCCGGGTTAGAGTGCCGGTCTTGTCACTACAAATAACGTTAACAGATCCCAAAGTCTCAACGGATGGCAGGCGGCGCATGATGGCCTTTTCGTTTGCCATGCGAAGAACACCAAGCGCTAGTGTCACAGTAACAATGATGGGTAGCCCTTCAGGAATGGCAGCGACGGCCAACGACACAGAGATAGTAAACATTTCAAGCCAACCGCGGCCCTGAACAATGCCAATAAGGCAGATGATTCCAAT